>DWNA01000719.1:0-19728 GCA_018249835.1 Heliconius besckei | reverse complement strand
GATTATTAAAAAGGCGCGTCTAAGCCTCTCCTCTAAGTTCCCATTCGGGGCTATCAATCATTCTTTCTCCATTCTTACAAATGCGGTATATTCCGCCACTCAACACGTCAATTTCACTCATGTCATTTGGGCAGAGAGTGAAGAATGCAGTGCCTTGGCACTAGGTTCTCTGTAACTACTATGCCATCATTAGTGTTTTTTTTTTCTAAATTACGTGATTAACGCTTAAACATAAATGATACTTTTATGTTTACGCATTTATAATGTGACCACGATATCGCATCAGTCCATACTCCACTTACATAAAAAAAAAATTAAAATAAAAAAAGATATTATTTTTTTCTATATTAAAAATGATCTTATAAAAAAGCGACGATATATATATAGGTATACCATATATTTGAAAAAAAATAATATAATTATTAATATATAAATTATTTACCAATTAATCGTATAATTTGACTGCGACGGTACAAAGTTCAATTTGAATCGATAGAAAATCTACTTCTACATAAATTTAATAATTCCGATAGTTGAGAGAACTTGCTGTGGGCTTCTTGGAGCATGTTTCTGGAAAGAAATTGTTATATAAATTATATAAAAAACTTTTTTATTGATTTAACTTCTAACCCGCATATTGCAGGGTAGGCAGAGGGCACATGACCAAATTTTGGAGGCAATTAAGTGGTTTAAATCAACACTGCGTTTGGCCTTGTTATCGGAACGAGAACGAGAATTCCGTTGTTTTAAGAAAAGGTCGCCCATAATGGGTTTCCTGAACGATTACATGACGTGTGATGAGACACATAAAATCTATGTTTACAAATATATTGTCCCTTAAAAAATCTATAAAAAAGTCCGCGATAGTATAGTTTATCTCTGAACGTTGAGCCACAGTTAGCATTTTAATATATTTAATTTAAATTTAAACTTATCGGGTTATTGTTAATGTATTTGGCTTATTATTCGTACTTATACCGTACCGCAGCTAGCATATACAGGTGGTATTTGTTCAGAAAAAATCTGAACAAATACTACAGATTTGCGGTTAAATCTTAAAAACATAATAAGGAGTATATGGTTTTAATTTGAACTCGATATCTCCAAGCATTCCTGAGATAAAGGCTTTTGACAGACAGACTGACAGACGGACGGACAACAAAATGATTCCTTTTTCGGGAACGGAAGGATGAGGTACGGAATCCTAAAAAATAAATATTTTCTTTTGTTTGCAAAAATTGTCATATTTAATAGAAACAAAAAAAAACGGTTTTTAAATATAGATTATATGAGATCTTGCAAGTAATATGTGGCTGCTTGAGATAGTTTCATCTTATATTGGAGAATCCTAAGTGTTGCTCTATTTTATAATTATAAAATCTCGAGTTTTTGCTATCATCATACAAATAATAATATACAACAAAAGCCAATTCAATAAAACAGTTGTTTAAAATAACACTTTTACAAAGTAGTAATTATGTCGAACAACATACCTTAAATTGATATAACTTTTTTATTGTACTTTGAGGCCAATCGTAGCGCAGGGGCACAAAGTGTGACTGTTAACCGATTGGTTGTGGGTTCGATCCCGATCCCGATTGAGTAAATGAAATACTTATTTGAATTTAAAATTATATTTCCATTTCTTTGGTGTCGGGGCAAAGGGCAGCGTTGAGGTCCGCCACTCAACATGCAATGCCTCCGAATTGAGGGATTAAGTGTCCCTCTGCCTACCCTGCTGTGTGCGGTATACAGCGTGAAGCTGATTTAATTTATATATATAGATTACAGGGGGCCCCGTACAGCTCCACTCGCTCTTTTTTCTTTCTAATATTATTAAAGTGTATTTAGGGAAAATTACGTTACGTTACGATTTTATTACAAGTATAGATTAATGTTTATAAACAAGCAGTGTGGAATGCTATTATTATTTTTAAATAATATTTTAAAGATACATTAACTTCATAAAATAAGTATAACAGATAATATACACTTTTCTATTTATAAAGTGACATACACGTTGCTATGACAACGCGTTTTATTATACGCGTCAACGGGTCTTCTAGTTTACATAAAAGTTTAAAATAAAGAAGGTACCTGCAATTTAAGCAAAAAGAAGTAAGCTGAGTAGTACTGACGACGTTAGAGACATCTTTCAACACATTTTCCAACCGCTGTATGTGTGGAGAATTATCCTCTGTGTTTAATACTCTGTAAAATCATATTTTCATTTTATTTTACATATAAATGATAATAATTATAGACATTGTAGTAGGGTGACTAATATATTTATATATTTACTATGTATACTGGTATAAAGTGAGTGGGTTTTTTTAAAAATAAAATACAAATTATAAACGAGAATGTAAAAATCATGTTATTCAAAGTAGTCTCCATTGCATTCTATACATTTTGAACACTTTTCAGGCAATTTGTGTATACCACGCCAGTAAAACCGGCACTATTATGACGCAAACCATTCTGAGACCCTAATTTTCGAATTCTTTCTTTGTAGGAATCAAAATGCTGCTCAGCCAATGCATGTCCCATCGAAGAAAACAAAAGATAGTCGGATCGAGCCACGTCTGGGGTATTATACGGGTGGGGTTACACTTCCCAGCCGAGAGCTTTTATTGTATCTTTCACGAAATGAGAAATATATTTATTTTTTTCTTTCTTATTGGCCTATACAGAGCTTGGTGTAAAGATCTTGAAGATAAAACGAGATATTCGAGCAATTTCAACAGCATTCAAAAGGGCTAGTACTATGTGCAACCCAAAATCTGTATAGACCCAATGAAAAAAACATGGCGATGTGGTAAGACCTGAAATATCGCCAAAAAATGGCGTTATCTCAAAAACCAGAGCTACTGGAGCAATTCTGGGGTCGGATTCGTGTTCAGCACACTAAAACCGTCGGAAAAGTATAGTCCCGTTTCTGGGTCCAAAATGTTGTCGGCCTGTGTTATTCGTATATTAAAACTAATAACACAGGCCGACAACATTTTGGTAATATAGTACTAGATAATTTAGTACTAGACTATTAGGAAAAATATTAGCAAAAGTTACAGCTTATTAGATACAAAACTGAAACAAAGAACTCACCCATCAATAGCACAAATGAGATCATTCACATGTCTGCTATATTCGTCCCACTTGCTTGTGAGGATGGTCAGGGGTTCACTTCCCGGTAATTTGTCATCTATAGTATGTTCTATTCCTAATCCTGTTGATAGTTTTGCGCTAAAAAAGATAGAATTAAATGTATCATTTTAGTTTTTTCCTATAACTGTATCACACACATAGCAGTATACTAGTGTTAAGACACTCTTTTCTCGTCAAGACACTTTCGTTCCTCACTTTCCGCCGAATTACAATTCGGATGCATGCATGTTGAGTGGCGGATCATAACGCCGCGCTTTGCCTCGTTACCAGAGCGA
This sequence comes from Heliconius besckei, assembly GCA_018249835.1. Lineage (NCBI taxonomy): Eukaryota > Metazoa > Arthropoda > Insecta > Lepidoptera > Nymphalidae > Heliconius > Heliconius besckei. The sequence continues at coordinate 16,288 of DWNA01000719.1, read as the reverse complement.
GGAATTGAATATATTAAATGTTTCATTTCTTCTAGTGGGAATCGAGCTCACAACCTGTCACATAGTACCTAGTAACTAGATAAGTACCATTATTCGTTCATTGTTTTTTTTTACTATAAGATAAAAAAAAAATATTATTATTATTTATTTCTTTAAATTTGTGCGCGTAGGTATAGTTAAGAAGTTGATGTTTGTTGTTAATTATTTCATAGTAGTTTATTATTACTCTCGGACCGAACTGAGATATTTCTAAAGTGGCTGTAGTATATTAAACAACGATGTTACACTAACTAAAATTACAGAAAAAGTGATATTTCACTACTATAAAAACTCACGTAATGGGTGGATTATTATTGTGGATCCATATTAAATCATTTTCATTTTATCGCTTTGATATTACACAAGAGGCAGCCGTGGCGCAGAGGCACAAAGGATGACGTGCGACTGTAAACTTGACGGTTGTGAATTCGATTCCCACTCGGAAGAATCAAAATATTTAATATTTTCATTCCCTCGCTCTAGTAGCGAGTGACAGTTAGTTGAGTTCCGCTACTTAATGATACAGGATACAGCGTGAAGCTGATTTAATTTTTGATTTTTAATACCACAAAATGAGTGACATTGACTTCCTCATATATATGGATAAAATTAAAAAAATAAACGTCAAACTTACCAATAGCCAGACAAGATTGTCCACATTCCTTCGAAAGCTTCCACAACTTCCTTCCCTACTTGACTTTCATCTTTTAATTTTACTTCACTTTCATCGTTTAATCTTGCTTGGCTTTCATCATTAACTCTTCCCTGGTTTTGCTCCAAAGGAAGTTCGTCCCCACTATTCTTTAATAGTTTCACAACAGTTATTTTCGCCAAATCCATATATTCTGGTATTATTTGACACTTTCGAGCAATGTCTAAACAAAGTTCTTTGAAATTTGTCACTTCAGATGGTGTTAATGTTTCTGCATCTAAAAATATATATATTTTTTTAAATTAAAATATATAATTTTGAAAACACGTTGAGGGCGTAGCGTTGGGGGCAAAAGCGACAGGTGTTCGATTTCTATTCATGGAAATGAAATCTCAATATTTACATTTTCCTCGCTCTGGTAACGAGGCAAGGCGCGGTGTCGGTGTCCCCACTCTACACGCAATGCCTCCAGAATTTGACGGATGAGTCTTAATAGGGACAGAGAGAAACACATTTTCACTGCCTACCCTGTTTGGGCGGCACAGCTTTTATTTTTGTTACAGTAAACTACATAAGACAAATAAAACACACCTTTATTATCAAGAATTAACAGGCTATTTTTAAAATCGACGATAATACTTTCAATTCTTGGGAACACTTCGCTAAACACCGCCATCCAATGTTTTAGAAGACATTTTATGACATCCATTAAGGACCACGGAGGAGCTTTAAATAATACGTGTTGCCATAAATTGTTGTATTTGGCTCGCATTTCATTCTGGAATAGAGAAAACAAAAAAAATGTTGAAGATAGAACTATATTTTAGAAAACATAAAAAAAGATATAAATACATTTATCACAGCGGGATTCAAACTAAATATGTAATCCCAAATCTACCAAACTTCCATAAATATGATCTACACATATAATTTATCATTATATTTAACGATATTCCGTTTTATTAAAAAAAAAGTGTTAAAAAATCGAAAAATTTTATCAAATATCCTACGATCAAGACACTTGGTAAAAAAGTAGTATGTCCGCGAGTGCTACTTTCAGAGTTAACATATTTTTCGCCATCGTTGCAAGATTTGAATCAAAATCATTAAAATACCTTACAAACAAAGCAAGTCAGTGTGGTTGTAAACGCGGCAGGTTGTGGGTTTGATTCACATTCGACGATCTCATATATGTTTTAATTTCTTCGCTCTGGTATCGAGGCAAAGCGCGGCGTTGTGATAATGAGAGAGATACATTTTAAATATACTTATTTTCTATCTTAACACAAAAAAATCACGAAACTAATTGGCAAATCACTCAATAAAAAAACATCACTTAAGGAAAAAACCCACCTCTAATATATTAGCCAACAATCTATACATATTTTGTTGATAGCATTTCACATTCGTCAATAAGTCGGGGTTCGATGGCGTCGGCTTGTTTTCAATAAGTTTCTTTAATTCATGCACGTCGATCCTTTTTACACCGTTTATAGTTGCTTTTGTGCAGAGATTTTTATCGTTTGATACTAGTATCTGAAATATAATGTAATCAACATTTTATTTTATTATATAAATCAAATCGAGGCCGGTCGTGGCGCAGGGGCACAAGCACTTTCAATTCCCACTCGAGAAAATAAAATATTTAATATTTTCATTTCTTCGCTTTGGTGTCGAGGCAAAGCGCGGCTGTGAATTCCACCACTCCGAATTCGGCGGAAAATGTCGAGCGGAATGTTTGAATTATCACTAGCTCCCTCTGCCTTTCCTCCTATACGCGAGATACAGCGCGAAGCTATAAAAACTTAACCAAAAAGCTTCACGCTGTATCCTGTACATAGCAGGGTAGGCAGAGGAAAGCCTAGTGGTAAGACACTCTGTTCCCATCAAAACAGTTCCGTTCCCCACTTTCAGCAGACTTATGGACGAATTGCGTATTAAGCCCCATTACCAAAGCGAGAAAATGAAGATATTATATATTTCATTTCCTCAAGTGGCAACAGAAACCATAACCTGTCGCGTGTACAGTCGCGCGCTTGTGCCTGTGCGCCACGACTTATCTCAGTAAAAGTTTAGTATTTGGCACTAAATTTTCTTTACTTACCACATTTTTCCCCCTTTCCACTTGTTGCAATGCGCAATTGAGTATTTCATCATCAGGCACTTCACACGGATAGATATGAGAATTTGCATCACGTAGTGACTGACCTTAAAAAAAATAAACATATTTATGTCGTTTTTCATAAGTTAATATTGAATGTAATGTTATATCATTAAACATATAAAAAAAATAACGCAACTTCACACTTTATCCCACACAGCAACAGAGAGGAACTAGTATTAAGACACTCTGTTTACCACTCCCCGTCTAAATTCCGGACAATGCATCATGCAATACAGTGGCGGAAACCAACGCCTCGTTTTGTCTTACCACAGATGAAAAATGTAAGCAAATAAAAATAAACATAAAATAAAAATTATCATTGTCAGAGGTACTCGTGGCGTTCTCGTTTTCGTTCCCAAGTTTCCTTTACCAAACCCTCCCTATGAACGGAATACAGCGTGGCATTTTATATCAAAATTATATCAATAAAAACCTTAATATTGTGGACATTCTAAGACAATAAGTACAGATATTAAAAAAACGTGAGCAGATAGCAAAGCGTGTGACGGTAAACGCGCCGGCTGTGTGTTCGATTTCCATTCGAGAGAATGAATTGTTTAATATTTTAATTTCCTTGGTCTGGTAACAATTCAAAGTACGGCATTAAATTCCGCCTTGTCTCAACACGCAATGTCTCAGATTTCGGAGGTGCGTGGGAAACAGAGTGTCACTAAGTTCCATCTGAAATTATATAGCTTACTTTGTTTATAATTCACTTGTTTATACCTTTTATTCTATTATTTTCAGGCAGTGATTTATATAAATAATCCATGGCCGCCTTCGCTCTTTTGCATAGAACACCATTTCCATTGTTGTTATCTTTTAATCTGTCCAATTCGTTTATAACGCGCCATGGAATTAAGAGGGTGGGCGGTTCACTGTAACCTGTAATAATAATATGTTATATATTATTTTATATACTTATATTTAGCACATCTAAATTTTACAATAATTACAATTTTTAAGAAAGAAAACCGACTCCCGCCGGATCTCATAATCAGAACATAACCAAACTTTCATCAAACTACTTGAAGTGTATCCTTTTCAATAAAAAGGAATAATCGCGTGATATCGAGTTATTCGTCCATTTGTCGCGCACATACTTAATGCATATTAAAAACTTATGTGATTTTCTCATGAATAACATAGTCAGAAATGGACAGAATTGATACACAGTTGAATTGATAACCTTCTCCCTACGGAAGTCGGTTAAAAATACTAAAAAATATGTATAAAATTCGCCAGTTATTGCAATGGTTTTAGATTCGTTTCACATTCGACTTTTTTTTAGCTTTTTCTTGAATTTCTTCACTTTATCTTAATAAAGTGCGGCGTTGAGTTTCACCACTCAACACCCAATGTCTCCAATGCCTAACAGAGTGATAGGCTCTCTGCTAAAGAAATTTTGAACAAATTTGCTTTTATGCTAATGGATGCGGTGTATATATTTTTTGCCTTACTCTGTATCCCCACACATAGCAGGGTAGGCATAGGCTGTTCCCATCAAAACACTTCCGCTCTCGCCACTTTTCGCCAAATTCTAGTGGCATCGCGTGTCGAATGGCGGAACTCAAAGTCGCGCTTTCCCTCGTTACCAGAGCGAGGAAACGAAAATATTAAATATTTCATTTCCTCGAGTGGCAATCGAACCTGTGGCGTTTACAGTCGCACGTTGTCCCCCTGCGCCACGACTGACCTCAAATTAGTATTAGTTTTACTTATCCACTAAAGAACTGTCTTGTTTGTTTATATTCAAAATATGTTCGTTTTATCATTGTAAAGATGACTATTTTTAATGTTTTCCACTCTGCAGATAAAAAATTATCCTTCTATGGGTTATATTTAAAAAAAAACAGTGAAAAGTTGCGTATGAAATACATCATGTATATACCACTAGACTAAATTAAAAATAATAAATATAATAATATTTTAAAAATTAATTTAATAAAGAAATTGCCTTAAGAATGAATAAATTGAACAAACTTACCTCTAATATGTGAATTAAGAACATGTTTGATAAAATGTAAATCATATATAAATATATTAGTGTCAACAACCAAAACTAAATTTTCTCCTTCCCCTATGTTATCTCTTTGAATAGGAGGAGATTTTGGTTTTATCTGTGAATATCAATATATTAATCAAATCAAATCTGTTTTATGCTGTATCCTGCACACAGCAGAGTAGGCAAAGGTAAACTAGTGTTAAGACACTCCACATTTTCCGCCGAATTCTACATGCATTGCGTGTTGAGTGGCGGAACTAAACGCCGCTCTTTGCCTCAACACGAGAGCAAAGAAATTAAAGTAAATTTAAATAAATATTTCATTTCCTCGAGTGGGGATTGAACCCACAACCGTCGCGTTACAGTCACACCTTTGTGCCACTGCAACACAACGGCCTCAATAAAATATATCCATTGATCGATCGATTATTATGATATTTATAGGCAGGCTCTAATACTGGGATACTGTTTTAAACTTTCTGCCCAGATTTAAGGCATTTTACTTAGACTCAATGAAAAAAAAAACTTTATATTAACAAAGTGGGTCTCTTTAAAATCTTATATCAAACAAGAAAATAATGCAACCAGTTGGGATCAAACCCACAACCATGGTATTTACTGTCAGAAGCTTTCTGACTGTGCCACAATGGCATATTTATTATTCAATTATTAACTCATATGTACCTCAAATAATAAAGCTAGAACACACAGCACAGCCTTGGACTGTAAATGCAACAGTTGCGGTATGTTCAATCCCTATTCAAGGAATTTAATTACAGTAAGACATGTAAATAATGTCTAGTAAATTAACACTTTCTCTCTACCATGATAGTGTGAAGCCATTTATTTCATATTTAAAATAATGAATGTAATTTATATACCTCTCTGAAATCCTCCACTTCCATGGCTTCACTCATGTTTTTGGAATCTCCTGTATCAACTTCACAACTTCTCTCACTTTTACATAAAAAACTGCAACTACTATTCAATTCTTTCTCTGTTTCCAAATTTAAACTCATTCTTAAATGTTCCATTCTCTCTTTAGCTGAAGTAAACTGTTTGACTTCTTTGGATGTGGACCCTTTGTATGCCAATTTTGATTTAATGGCCGACATTAATTTACTAGCTTCGGAAAATTGAGGAGGTGTGGCGGGATGTTTTGAATATGGATATTCTGTAATTTGACTGCAAATACCTTTTTCTATATCGGCAAATGTATCTTTTTGTTTCTCTTTACTACAATACTCTTCTGGTAATTGAGCTTTCATGGAAGATATAATTTTATTTGCAGCAAAAAATTGGGATGGTGATGGAATAGATTGTAAACTATCACTACTTGGTGACTGAGTTGATTTAGAGTCATTAAAACTTGGACTATTATCATTTCTTTTATGACTTTCGTTACATGTTTGACTTATTTTGGGCTTTTTAGGTAAATGAGGATCCTCTTCTTCTTTAGCTTCAGAGTTAAGTAATGCTCTAAGTTGTGATAATCTTGTATTAGCTAAGTTTTTAACAGGCGATTGTTTCATTGGAGTCTCATTTTTATTAAAACTTTTTGAAGGTGTAGTTTTTGGAGTACTTGTGTGTTTTGGAGACTCATTGCGTGTTTGTTCACTATGTGATGTGAATGATCTTTTGCTAGTATTTGCCAAGAAACCAGATGTATCTAAATAAATAATACTATTATTAATTTTTATCCAAGTAAATATCTAATTTTCTGCTTTATGGTCATTAGTCATAAAAAAATTGTAAGGACATAAATATTAAGTTACTATAACAATAAGAATATAAATAATACAAACCATGTTTAATTTTCTTTTTACTTGTGTTATCTTCATGGGAGTCACTTTTTCTCTTTGTCCCCTTTTTCGATTGCTCTTCTCTTTTTCTCTTCTCCAACCTCCTGTGTTTCTCCTTTTTACAGTTTTTTTTGTCAGACTTCTCATCTTCCTTTAAAAAAGCAAACACAAATCAGTCAATAAAATTGTCATTTTATACATCAATATTTATTTTTAAAACATAACGATTGTAAATGATAGAAGTGCTTAGTTACAAAAAAGGTAAAATTAATAAATTATACCAGAAAAAAACTCGTTAAATTATGCTACAATTTCGTAATTCACCTGCGGTTGTGACCACGAAGATTTTCCAGTTTTCTTGTTAAAATAATATTTCCTTCCTGGAATAGACTTAGATTGACACAAAACCCATCCGTCCGGTAACTTATTGTCCTCATTTTTAACAAAACTCATTATATGAAACAACAAAATAATTAAACAAAATTCATCAAACCTAACTAGAACGTTGGGTATGTTGATCTAATTGTCAAATACAGTGTTGCCATATCGAATAATACATAAAAATAGGGGTAGATAAGCCAAAACAAAATATAATTAAATTATTATTGAAACATATTTAATTAATATCTTCATTACAGGTAGTTACTGTAAAATATAACAATAAATAACAGAATATTTCTATACTATTATGATTAAGCTATATTCGTAATTTTCTTAATAATACCAACTTTTTATCAACTAAATCAATATACCTATCATTTATGTTTTTATTTTAACATATTAAACCTCTTTTAGACTTATTTATAATCAGGTAAGTACTATGAGTAAAATAAAAATGCTATGATAGGCAACATTATATTTAGCTAGATATTTTTATTCTGTGTTTTTGTCATTTTAAAAACAGCTGATATTCATTATCCTTTAACACATAACCTTTAGCAATATTCCATTTTCTGTAAATAAATGATATTTTACTTATAATAAAAGAGATCCAATGGAGAAAATAATAAAAATTGGTAAAACACTGCGTAATAATTGGAAAAAGTCGGTGTTTGGAGCTATTGTCGTTTATTACGGTGCGGCAAAACTAAAAGAAAAATATGAGTAAGTTTAAATGAGAATTGATTCATTTATATGAACAGACAAGAGTTTTTTTTTAAATTTTCACATCTTTGCTCTGGTGTCGAGATAAAGCGTGGTGTAGAGTTCCGAATGGGCAGAAAATGGGGAATGGGGTGTCTTAACATTAGGTTCCCTCTGCTTCTGCCTACCCTGATGTGAGCGGGCATGAAGTTAAAAAAAATCTTAAAATGCCGTTTTAATGATCTATTAATGAAAAAGACATCTTAAAATCGATCTTAGAGTTGAGAGTGATTTATAAATACAAGTCTAAATCGGAGTACTTGCTTTTGCTTCAGATTTTTAATTATCATCATCAGCCTGTCTTTGCCTGTAAGTCAGGTCTTTGCTAATGTATACTGTTGGATACCTTTATCCTTTTTTGGAACACACTACCGAGCCTGATCTCTGGTAGTTTGCTAAAAACATTGCCAACCAATTTGAATATGTTGTCATTGCACATAAGTTGTTGTGTTTGCCAAGATGTAGTCTTCACTCAATAATGTGTTTATCACAATGATTATCACCTTTGATGTGACCAGCCCACTGCCACTACAGTTTTGTAATCATTTGGGCTATGTCAATATCTACATCTATGTTAGATGTGGATGGAATGGGGTGCCATTCCAAATTGTAAAGTATTTAATAAAAGTGAAATGTCAAAATATATTTCAACATTTTTAAAAATTTTATTAACATACAATTAAAATGAACATCTCTAAAATCAGATAAAAAAGCAGTCTACGAACTTTTTTCATATTTTTGTCGTTATAATTTAAAGTACATCATAAAATTAAATTACAATTTACTTTACAGAATAAGCATTTTAATGCAAGCAGCATGTAAGGAAGCTTCAAAATATGGTGACTCATTAATACCTATGGACAGGAACCCAACTCTTGTGACTGTTATTCTAAATCCTGTTGCAAATAAGCGTAAAGCTAAGAAAGAATATGAGAAATACTGTGAACCAATATTGCACTTGGCAGGATTACAAGTGGATGTGATACAGACTACATCAGAGGGACACGCCAAAGAAATTGTTGAAACTTTAAAAGGTACAGAAGCTATAATAATTGCTGGTGGAGATGGAACCGTCTCTGAAACAGTTACAGGTAATTAAGAAAACATATTTGAGTGTGAAAGAGTTATAGTAGCTGAATTACTTGCTAATGTCTAAAAATCATCTACATACTGCTTGGGTGCAGAATAACTATTAAGTGGTGTTTTGCATATGCAATAAATTAAACAGAATGATTTAACTAATTATAATGGGAATTTTAGAAGTTGATAACAAAATTTGTGTGATTAATAAATACGGAAATTATATTAAAAAACTAAATTTAAAGTTTACTTACTACTTGCCAAAATTTTTGGTGTTCAGACACATTAAGCTACTAAATTACTTGCTACTCTACTAAAATACTAGCATAATGTTTTAATGACATTGCAATATAAATGACTAGTGGGCGCGGACGCGGCTACGCCTGCTTCAACTATAAGAATATTTATTAAATATATTCATTAAATTATTTTCAATTTTCAATAGAATTATTAAGAAAATATAAGCTTAAATAACCAAAAAGAATAATAAGAAGAGACATATTACTAGAAAAAAATATATATATAATGAACCAACAAAAGGATTAATAGTAACTAAAGGATAAGTATTCTTAATATTAGAAAAAGTACCTAAAGTATTCCGTGCGTGCGTACATACTCGTAGATATCGACTCTATGAAATAACTAAATATTAACAACTAATATATCTCATACTAAATAGTGATCGTTTTTGCGAGCAATATCAAATAAAATAAAAAGAGAACCAAAGTGTAGTTTAAATTAATTATAAACAACAAATAATTACTTAAAAATTAACAATAGTTCGAAAATGTATGAAAATTAATAAAACCATCATGTGCCCGTTCGCGTCGGTCATACTATGCCGCCCGTAGGCTAGGTCATTTGGAATCAGTGATATCTCCTTAATTATTTATTAGAATGTTATACAGTAGACTATAATTTCAATTTAGATAAAATGCTAAAAGTGACTATTATATTTATTTTCATAAGGATGAATATCAAAATGTCGCGGTAACGGTTGCGTAGCGACGCGACGGTTGTTATTAACATGGCAGTATTAATAAATGTTATTAACATGGCAGTATTAATAATTGCATGTCAAATTAAAAAGTACTTCAAAATATATTAGTTTATATGTGTAAAGTAATGTTATATAACCTATAGCACTTCTGAAGAATGCAGCTTTCATACAAAACAAAAACAAAGTAAATCGGACCAGTAGATCCAGAGATCTTAGCGTTCAAACAAACAAACTCTTCCGCTTTATTATATTAGTATAGATGAAACATATATTAAATGACAAAACATATATTAAGAAATCGTTGGCGGTAGTTTGATATAATAATTATGTCAACTGATAGACGAATGCCACTTCAGTCTACCCATAACCTGCAACTACTACTACTACTGCTAAGTGTTCGAAACGTCGAGTTTATGTATTATCCGATATATAAACGCGATTAATCTGATTAAAACAGTTTCATTTAATTTGTAATAATCGTGAAAATCAAAGAACTTATAATGACGAAACATAGTCCAAACTTACCAAGTATTTTATATTAAGTTAAATTCATATATTATTACTTTATAGGCTTACTAAGAAGAAATGACAAGGCTAACAGATTTCCATTGGGTGTCCTACCTCTCGGTCGTACCAACAGTCTTGGAAACGATCTATTTCCTGGAGGTGATGGTGTAAAAAAAGTAAAACAATTAATTCAAGCTTGCATGGCCATCATAGAAAATAATACAACTTGGAAAGATGTTATGAAGATTGAACCCTTGGCTGATGACGATGAAAATCCTAAACCTAAACCTATTTACGCCATGACTTCTATTGAATGGGGAGCCTTCAGAGATACACTTGCAAAGAATGATAAATATTGGATTTATGGACCTTTAAGAGGATACGCGTCATATATTTTTAATGGCTACAAAGATTCTTTATCTTGGGATTGTAGTGGAACATTAAAATATACACCTCCATGTGTAGGTTGCAACAATTGTTTAACTAAAATGCCTGAAGTTAAACGAAAATGGACGTTTTTCATACCAAACAATGAACCACAGAAAGAAGTTATTGAAATTGTCAATCCGGAATGTTCCATGATAAGTGAATTGTGCTTCAAATGTACAGATTTTAGAGTTCAGCCCCAAAATAAAGATGGATTGTCGGTGTTAAGTGTTGGTTTAGGGAAAAATAAGTATAATTACACAGAATTCGTGTCAGAAGGATGGAGGCGCTTAAATGGTAACAGTGATGTTCCAGAAGCAATCAGAGCTAGGACATTAGAAATTCATCCGTTACAAAATAAATCAGACATAGTGATCGCTATAGATCAGGAGGAGTTTGAAGTGAAACCTGTCAAAGTTACTGTGTTACCAAAAATGGTGAAATTATTTTGTAAATCTGAAGTAAAAGGTTGAAAGTTATTCTGTGTTTTTTTATTCCTTATGAAATTAAAGATTGCGTGAGTAATAAAAAAAATATATAGCAATAAAGTAAAACTGACGTATTTATATATTTTATCATTAGACAGGCAAAGCAAAAGGGGATTGCTAAGCAAAGCGAAGGTGAAGGTGGTGATTACTAATACTTAATTCCATGCACCTAATTTCTGAAAATATAAGTAATCTGATTTTAAATAAAACACCAATAAAAACATAATTACCTATATACAATATACATATATAAGAAAAACTATTACAGCATATTTTGTCTAACATATTCCCATATAAATATGGCGGCAGTAACATGTACATTTAGAGATCTTATAACGCCTTGTTGTGGTATTTCTACACAACTGTCCATTAGAGGAAGAAGGTCGCAAGGTATGCCTTCTTTTTCATGTCTGTAACACAAAATAAATAAAATTAAAGTAATCATTATTTTTACTTTGCCGTGGCGTAGCATCTGACTGTGACGGTTAAAGTAATCATTACTTTTAGTTTTCGAATCTATCGTATAAAGCGAAGTGAACTTCATAAAATGAGAAATAAAAGAAATATAATTGCTAAACTCATGTGGCGATCGTCCCCGACTTTATCGCATTACACAGCGTCTTACACAGAATTTTGTTGGTACTTTCCATTAATTTTAGAAACATTTCAAATTAAGTTAGCAAATTAAGATTATTTTTTTGTCTTACGCTTTATCCCGTATTTTTGACTGGCGCAACACAGCACCGCGTTTCGTTTAACCAAACCGGTGAAATTAAAATAATTCATTCACCTTAGCGGAAACACAAACAGCCATGACAGCGTGGTAACATCACCTCGTACCATAAGCTAACATTACATAATATACATACCCCAATAAAAGCAATGTTTTTTCTGGAAATTTAAACTTTTGCAATGGTTGACTGTTGGAGGTTTGTTCCGCGGCTACTATTGAATAACCATCAGATTTTTTCTTCATTAAATATTCTTTGAGTTTTGTCGGACGAACTTCTTCTACATTTATCCACCGTTCGGCCGATACACTGTTAGAAGAAAATATTTGGATTTTTTTTAACTTCACGCTATGGGTTTACGGGACCTACGGAAGGCACTGCGTGTGGAGTGGCGGAAATCAACAGAACGCTTTGCCTCGTTACCAAAGCGAGGAAATGACTCCGTGCAACACCAGAGGAGCTACAATCAGGAGCAACGTCTGCATACTGCTCCAGTAAAAGGAACTCCCTTATGGTAAAATATTTCAAAGCGTAGGTGGGTGAGGGGAGCCGAGTAGGCTGTGCCAATCCCAGAAATTTGTAAGTACGAACGATCTGTTCAAAGTAGATACGCTACTAAAGATTTCAAGCCCATCCATAAAAAATATAATCAAGATACCTCAACAGTTTAAACATAGGATTATTATTTTTATTTCATGATTTTTATCCAACTGTATTACGTGTGACGCAGTTACAAATAGATACCAATAACGCAAACACTACAAAAATACTACTAAACGTTGCTGATCTGCCAATTTTCATTCTCAAAATACATACCAGAACGAGAAAGGGATATTTCTCATTCTATTTTACGCAATTATATATTTACTATAATAAACATCAATTCACAGATCACTCAACAGACTCAATTTCGTGAATGAGGAGTGTGCGATGTTGTTGCTTTGATAGGTTAGTGTCGGTGTGGATTTTTAACAAATGGCGTTTTGTTTTACATGCACAAACAAACAGTCAAAAATTTAAAAATCATTGTTTTGAGTTTTATCTTCTATTATGTTGATAAATACTCCCCAATAATAGTTTATATACCTTTCATGTACACACAGCGATCAGTTATATTATACGTAGATATTTTTTCCTTCTGTGTGTTTACTACTCATAATATACTTAAATATAAATACCTTAATCCCTGAAACTGTTTGTCATGTAAATGCCTTAAGCTGTCCATAACGTATTTCTTTACACCAAAAACTTCACTGGTTCTTGCCATTCCTCCTAGATTCGGGAGTTTGTCTATTAAAGATGCTACCAGTATAAGATTTGATTTCTTTATCTGTAAAAAATATTTGATTAAGTAAAAAAAAGTCATGTTCATTTATACCTTAAAAATGATAATAGATAATGATACATTTTAAATAGTAATAAAATACGCTTAACACTATAATATAGGTTTGTCATTTTAAAGTAAATATAACTGTTTCTCATCCAGACAAAAAATATATATTTTAAGTAATAAAGAACTCCGCCTGCCCAAAGTTCCGCTTATTTGACAAAGTTCCCTGAGTTGGAATTGAATTTAAGTCCGACCATTCGAAAGTTGAAGCACGTAAATAAAAGACAACAAAAATAATATCTAATCAGATTCACATTGTAAAATAATATCTGATCTCTAAAAAATCACTATTTTATTGCAAAAGTAGAAACCTTGTTATCCTGATCCTTCTAGCAAGGACATCCAGGTCCATGCTACGAAAATATAATATTGTCACAGGATCCCCTCGTATGTAAATAATCAAATATACATTTATATACGTACACATATTCAACATATATACTAGTGAAGGTAAAAAAATGCTAAAAAAGCTCACTTGTTTCTCCGTATCAAAAACATCAATATCACTCATATTCTTCCATGGCACATATTTCTTTTGTATAATACCACTTTCTTCAGAATTGTCTAAAGGCATTACATTTTCGTCTATGTGTTTACTTTTTTCTAATAAAATCATATTATCTTTATGGTTATGTTTCCATTCATTGATGAAACCATCTTCTGTCTGGGAAACAATTGCTTTATCTATTTCATTAAGCGCATCGTATAAATATTCATCGTCCATAACGTCTGCGTTATTACCAAATTTGGCTGTAGCCCAAAATATGCCACACGGAGTTAAATCCTCTACGATATCAAAGGAGTTAATTAAATAATCTTTTTTTAATTTAATAAAAGTATTATCTTTAGCTTCTTCCGTCGATTTTAAAGTCTTTGTGACTATATCGATTGTATGAGCATATTTCTCATTGCCCAAATTTACGGTTACACTTTTATGATATAACTTTGCTGACATATATTGAGCATTCAAACGAACGCTATATACAGGGCCCATTGTATGAGACAAGAGATAATCCATGGCTAACTCAAATTCCTCTTTGGTACATTTACCAGTATTTAGTTTGTGCAAAACAGTCCAATAAAGTATTATACATTGAGATTGCAATGACACGTCGGGTATGCATATTGAGTATATTAATTCCGGATTTCCCAGTGAATTCTGAAATTAAATTAATTCGTTTTTATACTGTTTTATAAAAATATTAATTAAGCTACTTGTTTTTAAGTGAAAAGGATGCACAAAAGTAGATGTCACTCACAGTAGTGGTAGACAAAATACCTTGCGGCGAGTGTTACAATGTGCAGAACTGCTATACGGCATCGACACTTATTATGTCTAGTCATATGAAGGAAATAAGAATGGCAAGAATGAGCGCAGTGCTTTATCGTCTTATCGGAGCAAGAAAGGAATACATACTTAGTTCATTCTTCCGAGTGGGAATCGAACCCGTGATGGGTCCGTCGTTCGTCACGCTTATCGTTGTATTGTATTTTGGCAAATTTCCTTTAACATTTATTATTTGTTTTATTTCAATCGGTTTATAAATAAATAAGTTATAAAATTTTAAGGAATGTTCGACAAAATTGCAATTAATGAATGAATGAATTGACTGAAAATTTTCTATATTATTTTTTAAGACATGAGAACATATCTTTACTTACCTTATAAAACGTGCACAAACATATAAACCACTCTAGACACGCCTTAACATACGGCTGATGAGAGAACTTTGCAAGAGTTGTTTTACACCATTCCGCTGGTATATCCAAATTTATTCTTCTACATTTTAAAAAGACAAAAAGTAATGTTTGTACACATGTTAGCAAAACTTTTTCGTGGTAAGAATTGCCGTGATAACGCAGTTTATTTTTGAAAATTTCATCTACTTTCTGTGTCATGTAATGAAATAACTTTGAGAGGACTTCTGGATCTTGGACCTTGGCTAAAACACGTATTGCCTGCACTTTAACATGCGAGTTAAATATTACTGACCTGAAAATTAATTAATAAAATAACACAATATTCATTTTAGGGGCCTTTCAATCATGCTCTATATTGTTCTGGCAGATTTTCTACTATTTTATTTTTTCTCCTGTGTTTAAGAAATAGTCACAACATTTAAAGTCTGTGACCAATCTTCTATCATCCTTCTATGATTCTATATGATTATTCTTGATTTGTATTCATATAAAATGTTCTATATATATTTAGACCTACTTATAACAATTAACTCATATTATGATGCTAAATGATTACATATAAAGCCAAAACTAAAATTGACTAAATTTAAAAATTACTTACTTTCTATCAACATCATATCTGGAGTCTTTCAATATTATGAGTGTTGTGATATCAGAGATTCTGAAATATAGGCAATAAAATACATAAGAATTTGAAGAAATAGTTCTATGACAAAGTATTAATGTAATGTATTACTTATTATTTACTATGAATATTAACTTATGTAATTAAGAGGGTTGTGGGCTTATGTTCAGAGGGTGTCCAGACTAATATCTGTCCGATATTGGTTTGTGGGCATACGGGTACGCGACCCCGGATCCTCGAGCCGCCACTCTTATATCCTCATCCAGTCCGTAAGAATGGTGTCCTACCTCCCCCCCCCTCTCCTCCTCCTTTCTCCAGCTCCCTCCATTACCTATCCTACCCCCCTCTATTTTCCTCTCCCCTTGGTTTTTCCCCACAAAGGGGTTTTTGGAGGTCAGACAGCAGTCACTCCACGAAAACCACAAACAGCCACAATATGGAACGAACCAACAACAGACTGGGTACGGCTAGGGCGTCGCCGCAAAACGACGCGCAGGCACATCGCCCTACACCTGCGACAAGTGGGCAAGGGCTA
>DWNA01000718.1:0-19733 GCA_018249835.1 Heliconius besckei | reverse complement strand
CAATTTGAGACTATTGTAAAGGCGGACGTCCGTTAGTCTCATTCAATAGCCCAGTAGCCAGTCCATCTAGATTCCATTCCATAGTCCTAGTTTAGATTTCCACATTATCCATAGTTCCTACGCATTAGCCGGCGACCATCTCTGGGCAATTACCTGTGGTTACCCAGAGATGCATCCCCGCTGATGCGTCACAGTGAAACATTTGAATATTCTCTAAGGGGCCTCTACGTGTTGGACCTGTGTCCCCACGCAAGCCTTCCAAAGGACCGGGTTCTTTTGAACCCGTTAATCTTTAAAGAATAACAATAACAAGAACAATAAGGCCGCAGGGCAGCTTGTGGCTAGCTGTTGGGGAGTGGCGACCCCACAGACCTGAGACCTCCGGAGGGGAATTGTAATCTATACCCCGCCTCTGGCTTGCCTTTATTGGCCGGCAGAGTGGAGCGCAAGAGCTATATGCTCCAAAGGGTGGAAGTGCTCAATCTGCGTAATAGCGGTGAAATTGCTTGCCTTCCCCGCTTTCCTCCGAATTTTTGAGGCAAAGGCGTATTGAGTGGCGGAACTCCACACCGCGTTTTTCCTTTTTACTAGAGCGAAGAAGTGATTAATAAATAATCACTCATTTCTTCAAGTGGGAATAGAACCAAAACAAAACACAATAAAAAAACAACAAAACTTTTTTGCAATATAAGAAAGTAAATTATGGTTTATTTTGACGACTTATATTGATCGACGTTAAATTACGGGAGATCTATAACGTAAATGTTACATAATATAAATATAATATAATATTTATATTAAATTAATTTAATAGAAATATAATTGTGTATGTACAGCTTCACTATTTACGGCGATAGCAAATTATTATGTAATAAACAAAAAACCACGCAAGGTTTTATGCTTATTACTGTAATAAAAATATATATTAAATACTCATGTATAATATATTTTAAAGAAAAAAACTCGAATGTTTAATATATTTTAAATAAATAATGGTGTATTCAAGTAAAATAAGGATGTGATAAACGTTTTAACGTCGCGCGTCGTAACGATTCAGTCGAGTATTTTATAAAGCCGTACAGTACACACGACGAGTATTGGCCGCCCTGTAGTTAGGTTTTCTGAACTTTTGCCCATTAGTTATTCTAACTCGGGAAGAAAATTATCAAGAGTAAGAAAAATCCCTAAAATCAAATCTGTGCAAGCATCCACAGCTAACTTCAGGGCGACCACGACTCGTCGGCCGTACTGTATATAGTCTTGCGTTCGCTCATTCATGCCTGGGCCACTTTCTCCTACCAACCTTGATTTCTTACAGCGCGATACTTACTAAAAGACAGGTAGGTAGGTATTTTCGTCACAACGCAACAACGCTACAAAACTTTTACTTTTCCAAACAAAACTACAGCAAACATAAAAACTTTCGACGGAACATCAAGGAATATATGCAATTTTATATATACACATATATATATAATATATTAAAACAGTTACATCATTTACTGTTTTTCTAATAAATACGGAAACTTGCGCAATAAAAAGCGCTTAACTTAAACTTCCTCGTAGATAGAACATTTCCAATTTCATTTAACACTATTATACTCTATAAAAATACTTACCAATATTTAAAATCCGTTTTACTAACGTCACCAAATAAAATGAAAACACAAAATATATATGTCACTGTCACTTGAAAATGGCGCGAAGTTTTACCACAACACGAAATTTAAAAAAATTAAAAATAAAACAGGCAAACGCTGGGCCACGTTCGTACCGGAGCGTGGCTGCGTCGGTTGTGACTTGTGAGTGTTTGTCTCTATATCATGGTTATGGCGTTAGTATATGCCAGTTAATTTCTTGTTAACTGGTAAAGGAAGAAGCTTCTCTGATTTTATTTTATTTATGCGGGTTATTGTTTAATAATTATTATATTATAATTATACAATTGTTAAATAAAGTTGCTCAAATTGTGAATTTTATGATAAAATTCCTGATATGTGAAAAATATAATAAATAAATAAATGCTGATTAATAATTAATATAATTATACACAAGCTTAAAAAAATCTAGAACTAAATATTAAAGTAAACCGATTAATATATCTCAACCAATAAAAAAAAGGTTATTTTATTTTTTCTGGCTCTATATAAATTTATCGGGCAAAGGAAAGATAGCAATCGTCAGTGCGTCCTACACTTAATTCATTATGTATATGGAAGATAATTTAAAAATAAAATATTCATAATTAAATTATACAATATTCGAATTAATTATTTTTAAAAAATCTTGTAGGATTTTTTCCTATGTACTTTACAAATATAACTTAATAAAGAAAAAAATTTCAACATTGAATCTGTCTAGCTAGTTTATAGTGCTGGAACCTTTGCAAATATCTAAAATAATACACTCGGTAGTTTAACTGCAAAAAATCAAATCAATGCAAATCTATATATCCATACTTGTTTAATGCAAATCAATGCTAATCTATATATCTATACTTGCTTAATTCAAATTACACACTAAGCGATGTCTCTGCGTGCAGCCGTAAGCATTACGATACCGAGTAGTAGATTCCACTTACGTAGTTGCGAAAAACAAGCAATTGCATCGACGCCGATGTGTTTGTTAATATGGCTATTAGCCTATTACGTTATTTAGCAACTTAGCGGAAATCCACTTTAAACCTGTCGAATTATTAATTATATTTAGTTTAATTTTTGTATTATTTTAACGCCAACGTTGCATAATGCTGAGTTTTTGAGTCTACATGTGTAACGTGATCGACAGATCACCGGTTGCCAATGTGTAGAGGACCAGTACCTATACATTTCACTCCCATGTATGTTCGCCGATTTTCAGTGGTTCGCCAGATATTTGATATTTTGTGTTTTTTTTTAATGCTTAAAGAAAATTCTCAAATACAGTCCAACTGTTGAGTATGCGCTAGTTGTTTTTTTCTCGACAAACCGATTTATGGTGATTATTGTATACTAATACTGGTAGTTTTTAAAATTATTTATGGTCGGTATTTATGCTCACCAAGCGGTCCATACTAATTTCCGGATTGTAGATCAACGAGAAGTAGAGCTTATAAAAGTAAACAACTGAAGTTTGCCGGTGTATACACCCATTTTATAAGACATTAATTATCTGTAATGTAAAAGGAAGGGCCCATTTTCTCATTCTGGTAGATAGGATTTACCTAGAAAAATGGGCATTCCTTTTTATATTTATATATTTCTTTTTATATATTTAATAAAACTTTTTTGTGCTCCAAGCGACGTAGACCTCGATATTTGATATATAATTATATAATTTCAGCTTCATAACCTCAAGCGATCTCGAAGTAGGCTTGACAAACAAGAATCCTATAAGGGTTCCTTTTTTACCTTGTGAGGTACTGAATCATATAAAAAGTGAATACACAATTTACAGATTCTCAAATAAAACTTCTATACCTGATAAAACTATAAAGCAAAACACAGATTTTGTAATTAAACCAAAATAAAACTAGTAAATAAAATTAATACGAAGGTCAAGAATATTCATTTGTGATAAAAAAATTATGCTTAGTTTATGCCTAATTATAATTCCATACGTAACTATCATATATCAACTTGTTTTTATTAAACGAATGTGTACAATGGACATTATATTTGAATAGTTAGGTAAGTTGATGTTTTAAATTAATTTCAAATGAGATTGGCTGTTCTGTTCCCTTACCTTTTCTTATTAAAATTCACATAATATAGATATTATGTGAATCTTGTTAGAATTTCTCTTAGATTCTCGATAGCTTAGTATTTTTTATGTAGTAAATGTACATAACAGCCATTTTATGGATTCCGTGTCAACATTAAGGCGAGAAGTAGAGAACTGACTCTCCTAATTGTTAGCATAGGATTTCTCTGCTTACAACGTTATCTGGGGAAAACTTGAAGATAAAACAATTTGTAAAAATATACTCATAGGTATTTCCTTATTAGTATACGAGCGATTATTTCTTTCCCATCGCTTCGATATAGAGCAGACTTCGTCAACACTATATTATGAGCATACCGCATGTTCCATAATTACACAAGATTTTTATTTTAATTTCTCACCAGTAAAAGACTATAACATTTTAATTCTATACAATAGAGTGCTTAGTACCTAACACTAAGAAGCTTAAGTACATAAATTTATGCAGCTTGAGTGGAAAATTTACATCATACATGTTAATAACTCGTAAACAAAGTATTTTTTTTATTTCTTTCAAGACGTAAAAAACAAGATTTGCTTGTCAAGAAGATAGAGTTACACATTATCTGAATTGTGCAGATGTATAATGGTATTTTACTTTGCTTAGTTTAGTTCGACGTATATTATACACATATTATATATACGGTATAAACCTTATATAGAGGAGGGTGAGCGGAGAGAGTGTTAATACACTCTTTCATGTCTTATATCGAGGCCTTGCATTATCATCGGAGGAACCCATCGACTCGCTTTGTTTTATTAGACTGATTCAATAATATTTTTTTATATATTCCTTAAAGTGAGGTTTTTGAATCCAAGTCCACCATGTTTACAATCAGATAATACTCTACTACACCACGGTGGCGTTCTTTCATTTAGTTTGTTATTATTATTTTTATTACAATAACATAATTACAATTACTCACTTATGTGTATTATCTTTTAGGAATAATTTGATGACGTATAAAGGAATAGTATGTCGTTGTAATTTTAAGGTTAAGGTAGATAGTTACAAATACAAACAATTAAATATTTATTGTAAGTTATACTTAGTTCATAATTTATCGAATTTTATCTGTTATTAATATGCATTATGATTTGTGCATCCAATGCTCTGTACCGTACTTAGACACTGTCAGTTAGTTGTCACTGTCAAAATTATTAATTATTAGGTTATGTTGTTACTTACCTACTTTATTAAAAAGCTCATCATTTCTAACAATATATAACATGGCACTATTCAAAAGTTTTATAATACGCCAATTTTGTAAGTTTTTTTATTATCAGTATCAATTTTATACCAATATTTTAAATTGTATTTTTAGCTCTACTGCTTCCATTTCAAATATTAATAAAAATTGTAATATAATTATATTTTACATTGCTTTTAGTTGCAACAACAAAGAAAGCGGTTATATCATCAATACGACCCTCTTCCAACACAGCAGCAATCGCCAATGAAGATGAACCAATTGAAATTAACAACCCATATACAAAAGAAAAACCACAATGTATTCTATGCAAATTAAAAATAATACCTGATTACAAAAACTACCGGCTTTTATCACAATTTCAAAGTCCATACACTGGAAGAATCTATGGCAGACATATAACAGGATTGTGTAAAACTAAGCAGTCTCAAGTTGAAGCTGAAATAAGAAAAGCACAAAATTGTGCTTATATGCCATATTATTATAAAAACAAAGAATTCTTAAAGGACCCTAAGCTATTTGATCCTGAAAATCCGATAAGATCCCACAGATTTTAATATTTGAGTAGTTTTAGTAGATTGTGTTAAAAATAAATAAAGTTTTAGTTGAATTAAATATTTTTAATTGAATATATGGTTTTATCATTTTATTTTCATATTTTTAGTAAAACTACAATTATCAGGAGATAATCTAAACTTATATTAAAATTAGGACTTCATAACAGATTGATATTTACATGGAAAATATAGAATAATAACAAACTTTTTTATATTTGTCAGTTTGTTTACTTGTATGTGCACTTGTTTACACTAATATCAGAAATGGCTAAACAGTTTTATTTTTGTTGGGGTTAGACAATTTTTTTTTTTTGTTTCACACCTTATATACAGCATGACTGCTTGCAGAATCAAACTACAACCCAAGACACTATTGACTCCCAAATTTGAGACCACTGCATATAGAGTCGTGGAACTCTACTTAACTTTTTTTTATGTACATACTGAATTAAAATAAAACAGGATAAATCGTGAAAAAAGAAATTTATTATTGAAAAAAGAAATGTTATATGAAATTTATTGAATTGTATTTGAAATTTATTGAATTGTATTTGAAATTTATTGAATTCTTATAATTTATTAGTCATTAAGGCTAGATAAAACAATAGTAGCATCATCTGGTGTTACAAAACAATCATTCTCTGAATCATACCCTACTAAGTCTGGTGGAATTTTTAAAATTTGTAATATTTCTGAATACTCCATATTTTGTTTATCGGGCATTTTCTTTTTCATTAACTCCAAGAGTTCTGTTAAAGCATTTTGACATCCTCTCTGCCATTTCTTTATTAAATCTCTTAATTCCAATGTGTCATTAGTTAATGATTTAGCTAGCAATAACTTCTTTTTTGTTTCTATCTTTTCCTTCATTTCATCAATATCCTGTTGAGTTATTGACCCTGTTGACCTTGCTTTAGACGGTTTTATTACTTTTTTATAACATTTTCTTATTATTATAGTTTTTTTCTTGTCAAATTGAAAATCGTCATCATCATCATCATCATAGGAATTAGAACTTTGAGAGGATGGAGTGTTCTCTATTTTTATTGGTGGTTTGGTCATTTTCTTTGTTAATGCCTTTCTTTCTTTTATGTTAGCTTTTAATTCGCTAACTGATGTTGATTTATCTACAAGCTTTTTAACTTTTATTTTATTTTCTTGAAAATCATCTTCTTGAATACAAATTCTAGTTTTATTATTAATATTATTTTCTACTTTATTTATATTATTGCAATATTTTTGTTTTTTGTTTATATTAGATAGTGGCATATCTTCAGAGTCAGAATCAAAAAGAATTTGTGAAACGGGATTTGTACTGATTAGTTTAGTTTTTGAATCATCTTCATTTTTAATTTTATCTTTACTTATAGATTTAAGCAACTTTTTTTGTATAACAACTATACATTCCTTTGTTAAATTATTTGGAGATTTAATTTCATTTTTTGTAGTAATAGTCTTTATTGTATTATCTGTACTTACATTCACTTCATCTTTGGTTAGTTCTTTATTATTATGTTCAACTTTTACTGGTAAATCATTTACTGTATTATTGCTTCTACAGAGCATAGTAACTACATTATTCAATCTTTTTGGAGATTTTTTGTTTATTGTAACTGTACTGCAATCATTTTTAATATTATTTGAAGTCCTGAATGAATCTTCAGAATTAGGTATAGGTTCTTCAATACATTCATTAGTCAAAATTAATGTTTTCGATTTTTTCTTATTTAATATATTTCGAGATGGAGTTCCATTCATATCAGAAGTAATCGGGGTGTAACATGAAAGAGGGCTAGCTGTAATACTTTCGTTTGACAAGGAAATATCAATATCCTTTATATTTTCGTCGTCATTACATTTTTTTTTACGTTTTCTACATTCAGTATCTAGTGTATTGGTTTCTGTTTCACTATTGTGTGTAGATAAGGGCGATATGAACGGCGAACGTCCACTTTTTCTAAAATTTCGAGACAATCCAACTCTTCGTATAGGAGTTAAGTACGATTTGCTGATGCCACCAGGTGTTTTAGGTGAATCGTTTGTGTTTTTAACAGATTTCGTATTATTCATCATTGTTTTTAATCATATTTTAAAAATACTTTCACGCTTCGCTTGTTTATTTTTATACTCAATTGTCAAAAATATTTACATTCCCGCCAATTCTAAAAAACAGACATAAATTATGAATATACTTAATTTATTGACACACTACAGTAATATTTTAAAATTTACGTAATAAATTATTTCAATAATATAACTTTATATACTTTATTTATTGCTGTTATTAATTACTTAATGTGCACAATAAAAAAATATATTATTTAAACCAAAGACAAGATGGTCTTTGTAATATCTTTTGCAAGAATTTAGATTTATTTTTCTTATTATTTTAATATTCCTTAAAATTTTTATTATATAATTCTTGATAATTTTTAGTGATTAATAAATTTATGATTTTATAAAATGAAATTCCTGAATTGAAAGTTAAAATAAGCTTTACGTCAAAACGAGTTGTTCGTGTGCTGCAGCTGAGCGGGCCAATCATAAAACAATTTTGTAACGAGAAAAAATCGCGCCTTCGATTTCGACACGTTCTGTGAACCAAACTAAAATTAAAATACGACCTAAGTGTAATTATTCTAAGCACATTTTATCTATAAAGTGTAAAATTAAATATTCCTTTGTGACAATATAAATAAAAACATTACATAATGCCACTGTTGAGATTGACTGCTGGTAGTTTTGGGCAGTTGCGTACCTTCGCAACGTCATCTGCGCTTGCTAAACGGGTAAAGACCTTCGCCGTCTACCGCTGGAATCCCGACGAACCGGATAAGAAGCCGCACACCCAAAACTTTGAAGTGGACCTCGATGATTGCGCTCCTATGGTCTTAGATGCTTTACTAAAAATAAAAAACGAAGTCGACCCCACTTTGACTTTCAGACGATCATGCCGCGAGGGTGTCTGCGGTTCTTGCGCTATGAATATTGATGGCACCAACACTCTTGCCTGCATTAGCCATATCGACCAAGATCTGTCCAAGCCATCAAAAATATACCCTCTACCTCATATGTATGTAGTGAAAGACTTAGTTCCAGACTTAACTAACTTCTACCGTCAGTACCAATCTATTGAGCCTTGGTTACAGCGTGATAAGGAAGCTGTTAAAGGTAAGGAGGTACAATTGCTCCAAGATGTGGAAGATAGAGCAAAGCTTGATGGTTTATATGAATGTGTACTATGTGCCTGTTGTTCCACAAGTTGCCCTTCATACTGGTGGAACGGCGACAAGTACTTAGGCCCAGCTGTCCTTATGCAGGCTTATAGGTGGATCATTGATTCCCGTGATGATGCTACGGCCAAGCGTCTGTCAAACCTAAAGGACACATACTCGGTTTATCGTTGTCATACTATTATGAATTGTACCAAAACTTGCCCCAAAGGTCTGAACCCTGGAAGAGCAATTGCTCAAATTAAAACCTTATTATCGGGTATAGTCAAGAAGCAAACACCTATAATGGACCCAGCCGGCTTAGAGAAAAAAGCGGCAGCAAATTAAATTTACGAAACTAGCTACAATTTATGTTGTTTTGATATTTGTTGTTAACTGACAATAATTTGACAAAGTAAATGTTATTCTAATTTTTAATTTACTTATGAAATTTAAATTTAAACAGAAAAAACATTCAGTATTTTATGAGATGAAATATATTGACATAATTTTTTTGTTCCAAAATTTTTCATTAGACTCAGTACTTAAAGTACTTAGAATTATTATCAAAAATACATATAAATTATATAAAATAGGATGAGATTTTTTTAATGACTTGCAAACGGAAATAAACTTAGATAATAAATCTAGTAAAATCATTTAAAGTATTAAACCATCATCATTTATATCATGTAACATACATTCTAAGCACTGAAAAAAATATAACAATAAAAAATTAAATGCTACATTTTAATATTAATTTTAATAAAAAGTTTAGCTTTTTTGATATTAAATAATTTTCTACCATTTTTTCAGTGCAAAGGGCATAGAATAAAATACAAATTTGATATTGGTACTGTTATTTAACTATATTATAATAAAATCTTGTTTCTGATCAGCAAAAATCAAGTAAACATTTTTCAAGCGTAAATTATTGTCACTATTTATTTTCATTAGTCCTCTAATGTATTAAGATTACATTGTATTATTTTGTTGAATAAAGTTGTAATTTTTCCTGCAGGTGTGTTTTCTTTTCTGGTAAATATTTGTATTTTAACTTATCATAAAAGAAAGAGTGTGCTGAAGCTTTCTTAAAGCTTGACGTAGTATCCCACAAATAGCAGGGTAGGATGGAACCAGAAAACCTAATGTTGGGATACTCCATTCCCTATTAACACTTTTGTTACCCAAATTCCGTCAAATGCCTAAAGCATTTTGCGCTTTACCTCCTCACCTGATGAAATGAAAACATTAAATAAATCGAACCGACAACCGTCGCGTTTATAGTCTCATGCTTGTGCCTGCGACACGATGGGTCCATTTTTAATAGTTATATAAATTATTTAATGATTTTATGGTTGTGGGACAGATGTTCACACGGGCAGTAACTCATTTCAATTCTTCGCTCTGGCAGGTGTAGATTAGTGGCTATGTTGAGGCAGGGTAGGCAAGAGAACCTAGTGTCAAGAAACTCAGCTCCGCTTTCTACTCAAATTCCAGACATTCTGTGTGGAGTAGCGAAATTTGTCGATGTGCTTTATCATTATTTTGCAAATTCTCTATTAGGTACAGGAACCAGTACCTATATACCTACTATATTTGATATACCTAATAATAAATTCTTTATTTTTTTAATTAATTTTTTCACATGAATACGAGTATGTAACAAAAATTTTCCGTTTTATTACGTAACTAATTATTGTTATCTACATACGTTTATTAATTACTTAGTAATTAGTTACACCACATACTTATCGACGTTTTTTTTTAAATAAGGTCAAACATTCATATTCACTTATTTGTCTTCTTATAGGACATCTATTATATTGCATTGCAAAGCTAATCGGATTGACTTTAATATAATATTATGTAGGAATATATTATTTTAATTAAGTATATATAAATGTTAAATATTTGCGGCGTTCAGTTTCTATGCCTCTAGAATTCGGCCGAAAGTGGGGAATAGAATTGTAATAGGAACAAGGTTCCCAGGTTCACTCTGCCTAACATGCTATGTGGTGGATACAACATGAAGCTTAAAAAAAACACTATATAAATGTTTCTACTTTTGTAGTCTCAAATTCCGAAACGATCCTTTCGAATCTCCCACTTGGTGAGTTATGTCAATCACATCATATTGTTTATGTAAAGATCTTTAATTAAGTAATTTGTTAATAGTTATTAATTAGTAGAACAATTAAGCTATGATATTGAAATATATTACTAACACTGGATTCGCGCTTCGATAAGAAAGCAAGGCGTACCATTGAGTTCCGGCACTAAACCAGTTATGTTTAGAAATTTGGGCAGTGCAAGAGAATGGAGTGTTTTAACACTATGTTCCCTCTGGTTACCCTGCCATATAAAAAATAATGATGATGTCTATATTTATTCTATAAATTCGACTAAATCATATAAACTGTCTTAGAACATTGCAAAACTAGAAATCGTTAGCACATTATGTACAACCAGTTCACTGTCTACTAAAGTAATGGTAATTTTCTCTCCAGTTCTAAATATATTGCATAATATTATTTAATACCAATCGATTTTATCATGCGCAATTTGTAAATATCTGGCTGTATTTGTTTTGGGTTTTGAGTTCGATTCCCATTTAGGACAACATTATTCAATTAAATTTCAGACTTGCGTAATTTTACAAAAAAAACGGGAGACCCCTCTCAGGTAGGCAGAGGTACCTACAATATAACCTACAATATAAATAAAGAATCTCGAAAATTCTATTGTTAAATTTCAAAAATATATTATTTAACCTTGAAGATCGCCTATTTATCTAAATTGAAAACTAGACGTACTTTTGGTCCATTGAGATATTTGCTACAAAACGCAAATTAGTATCGCATTTGAACCAATGACGACATAGTAGCCGTGCCATGAATTCGTTCAAATGACACGGTTCGACACGGACAGCTAGTGTCGATCGTTATTATTTTATTTATGGGTTCTAATCGAGGACCATTTAAAAATGGCTTTTAATGGAAAAGACAAAAGTGCGAGAAGGCACAGCGAGGAGACGTCTCTATGGAAAGCCAAAGTGTCAAGCCTTTCACAAATCATTAGGTCTCCAATGATTCGAAGGGATCTACGTTGTGTGTGATCAAATGGGTCATGCTGATACTGGGGTGCAACAGCTCAGAGATGAGAACACCTCATGAGGCCGAACCTGGGCCCTCGGCGTTTCGGCGTGAAGTACCGTCTCGCTCTGCCGAAAGCTCCCAGTTTTTTCGAGGCCAGCATTAATACGCTGATAATGGCCCAGGCTATAAGTGGGGTGTTTTGAAAGACTGGCACTACGACAAATGGAGTTTTTCTAGTGGTTAACGCGCAAACTTTCACCCCCTTGAATAGTTTTTTCCGGATGCCTCTAAATATATTTTTTTAAGTAACAAAAGTCTACGTTAACCATGCTAGGGCTTGCCGTGGAGCGTAAGCTCAACATATTTTTTCATGAACGAGAAAGTAAGAAATCAGTATCGAGAAAGTAATAGCTTACTTTCTCGAGTTCAGTTCAAGTTCAAAAAAGATCTGTTTGACCCTTTTTGAAGTTTTTTTTTTTAAATATTAATTCCAATATATTGCTTTTATCATATTCCTTTCAATATATTGTATAAAAACTAAAAAATGTGATATTGCATTAATTTTTTTTAAAATAAGGTTGAAATAAAAAAATATAAATATAACATTATCTTATATATTTACTTTTCTCATACATATCTCTTATTTTGAACGTCTTAATACTAAACAAATACGTACAGGAAATTCTTTTAGCATCATATTTTATTTATAACTAGTGTCCCACGCGCGGCTCCGCCCGCTTGTGATTATGTTATCGCTAAATTATACAAAATGTTTACATAAAATGTAGCCTATGTGGAGTATGTGTTATTCTGATCGATATAATACTGTAGTTTCATATAACTGCGTTTAGAACTTTTCACATGAAAATTAAAGAACCATCCATGCTCACAAGTTTCCACATGTATAATATTAGTAGGATTTAAGAACAAAATTATATATATACTAGCGGCCCCCCCGCGGCTTCGCCCGCTTCTACATGATTATTCAAATAATAAACAGAATTGATAGAATGTGTTGATGTCAATGAAACATTTCATTTAATCGTTCAGAAACAGTCTCAAATGTTAAATTATTAATTTGGGTAAGAATTTATAATATTGTTTGTAAAATAACTGTAATGATTGCATATTACAAAAATCGAATCGAATAATCCAATATCAAAATCGAATCCAAAATAATTAATCGCATATTAAGTCGGTTAAAAATACAGATTTATTATAAGTATAGATATGGATTGCTATATATTTGCATCATGCCTTCAGTTATGCCTTATTGTTTATTCAAATGACAATATTTTTTTTAATGAACCGATTTTGATGAAACAATCTTTAGATGTTAAGCTGGGTTAAAACAAAAAATTGGTTTTACGTAAATCGGTTCAGTACTTTCAGAGATTAGCGTGACCATAAGACAGACAGACACAATAAATAAAAATTAAAAAAACTTTTGCTTTTTATTATTCTGTGCCCCAGTCAAAAATACTAAATATACAGACAAAATATTTTTACTGTTATTATATATAGAGATAATGTATATTTTTAAGCATAAATTAAATGTACATAAACTAGCCTAATCATAGATTTTATAGTAAGATTTTATTTAATTATTTACTAACTAATTTTCCCCACTTTTCATTTAATAGTAAGTTATTACTTATTATTTGAATTTTTCGTTCGTCGTATTTAATATAATAATTTTATATATTAAATATAATAATATTTAAATAAAGAAAGTAATAAATACTAATACAATCCATCGACAGTGGCGTAGCGAGCTTAACTCACGCCTCGGGCAAAGTACTTTTACAGAGCCCCCCAGGCTAATAACAATATAATTCCATATTATAGCGCCAAACTATTTAAACATACTTTAATCACTACGCCACTGTCCATAAAATCAGAAAATTATATAATTTATATGTATAAATATTATAAACACAAACAATATATTTTATACACGAAACATTATTTAAATAATGTTTTTTTTTTAATTTTCATTAAAATGAGTTAAAGGTAACAGAAATACATCATGTTGTATGTTTTGTATGAATTTCATTTATTTAATTATATACTAAATAACAAATTATATAATTTTTTTAAAATACTCAAGTAAAAGGTTGTCTTTTAAACCAAAACATGAAGTTTCAATTTGTATAATATGTATTGCATGCTATAAGAACATTGATATTAAACCCTTGTTTTTGAAGCTTCACGGTGTTTCCCGCATATAGCAGGGTAGACAGAGGGAACCTAGTGCTAAGACACTTCAAGCTTCACTTCCCGCGCGATTTTCATGACATTGGGTGTTTTAATTTCTATATAATCACTTCTCCCACCAAACCCAATACTGGCGCGTCTACAGTTTGTGCTTTTCTCTGGTTTCCATTAAATGATTTAAAAATTCACAAAAAATAAACAACAATATAATATTAACTCATGTATATTTTTTTTTATGTTTATGGAATTCCTTTGAGGAAAAAAATACTTTCGTTGAAAAAGTGTTCTTTTTTTGTATATTTGCAATTAAAATGGTTATTGATTGATTTGTTAAGAAAAATAAAGACATTATATTAATTGACAATTTAATAGCTAATAAAATAATATATATTAAATTAATTTTGCGTTAGTATAATTGCAAAAGAAGCATAAGAAATATATTAAAAAATTATATATTTACATAATATATAATTGCATTACTTAATTACAGGCCATCGTGGCGCAATAGCACAGTGTTTGACTGTAAACGCTCGATTCTGACTCAAGGAAATGATTGGTTTTTCATTTCCTTGCTCTGATAACAAGGTAAAGCGCAGCGTTTAGTTCCGGCACTCATAACGCAATTTTTCATAAACCAGTGCGGTGTTGGGGAACTAGGTATCTCAACACTAGGTTCCCTCTGCCTATCCTGCATTATGCGGGATGTAGCGCAAAGATAAAAAGAAAAAAAACATAAAAATACTTAAGTTATGGGATTCCTTCGTGATAAAAAGTGTAATTTAGGCTTGTACAAATCGGATGTATCGTATCGTTGCACTTTAGTCCGTTTGAATTTGCCGTTGGGCGTCTGTGACGGACTTTGTTCATAGTTTTCTACCGATTTATCACTAGATGGGCTATTTGGGAGGGCTGAAAAAGAAATATTATTTAGTATATATTAGTTTTTTATGTTTGGATGTATTTAGAACTTTAATTTCTTTTGAATATATATGACGTACAGTGGTGGCCGTAAATGACGTAAATGCCGTTATATATATTGGCAGATTTACCAACAGACTGAGCAGATTAGCGAAAAGATTTTTTACAGCTTTACAGATATAAATAGTCCTTATTATTCTATTATATTCTATCTATATTCCTAATATTCCTTAAGCAAAGTACTTCATAAAATGGGATAAACGCAATGCTTATGGGTTCAATTCCCACTTAGGGGAATAAATTATTATCATATACCCGTTCTGGCAAGACAAATTGTGTCAAGATCAAATTCAACTTGAGAACAGAGTGTCTTAACACTAGGTACCATCTGCCTATTCAGCT
Source organism: Heliconius besckei (assembly GCA_018249835.1). Lineage (NCBI taxonomy): Eukaryota > Metazoa > Arthropoda > Insecta > Lepidoptera > Nymphalidae > Heliconius > Heliconius besckei. The sequence goes on along the minus strand of DWNA01000718.1, from coordinate 4,377 downwards.
ATATGCGCAATAAAGCGAGATGCTAAAAAAACTTACGTGCTCGTTTTGGTCGCGGAAGGCCAACGCGTTTTGCTTTCCCTAAGTATTTTGATCTAGTATTATTTACTTTATTACCAGGAATCTCTTCATGTTCTGAAACATACATGATATATTGTTTTTAATATCTTTAAAAGTATTTAATATATTGATATCACTTATATAGTAATTGTTTATAAGCTAAATTATGTTAAAATGGTTAGATAAATAATGGCCACACGCAACATATTGTGTGGATTCAATTTAGTTTACAGTCGACGCTTGTACCGCTGCGCTACGACAGCTTCATTAATGAATATATTTATAAATTTAAACTTACAAAAAGAAAAAGCAATAAATATTACCTAAGGTAGTAGAAGTTATCTGATCCGTACTAATTTTTCTAATTTTATTCGGTGTTAATACATGCCTATTATTATTTATCGTTTCATCTGTCATTTTCCTTTTTAAATTATAATCGATATCATTATCGATTTTCGACTCTGTAAAATAATCAATCGTGGGCATTTTACTCGGTGATGCGTTCACATTGCCCAATATTATTTCCATTATTTCTTGTCTCGATGTTTTATTCACCATTTCCTCTAATTTCGCATCATAATCGCTTAATTCGAAGGAACATTCCGATTTGTCTGGACTGAAAAAACTTGATTTTAGACTTTCATCACAATCGTTGTCTATAGGCAGAGATATTTCGTTTGACAGATTGACGTTCCTAATGACACTTTTAGTGTTGGGCAGTTTTATGTAACCGTTTTTGTGGTACGTCACTATTTCGTAATCACCAAATTTCTTTGATTCGTCGCGTATTATATTCTCTTCGTAGGAATCACAATTGAATAAGTGTAATTTGTTAGAAGTTTTTGTATATTCCTTAAAAAAGCTAGCAAATTTAGCTCTTTCTATTTCCGCGTCATACTTTTCGTGTTCACCGAAATAGTGTAATTTAATTTCATCATTTATATGTGTTTCTTCTTTATTTTTTAACTCATTACTTTCATTTGGAATTGTTTTGCTATTGTCTTTTAATTCTTCATTATCCGATAGATCTTCAGCAATGATTGTAATTTCAAATTCTCTTTTAATTTTCATACGTTCATCGGAATCTGAATTCCCAATGGCTTCATTTTTAATATCCATATCTTTAGTTTCAATATCTAATATTTTTTTCTGTACATTATCATTCTTATCATGAATATCTTCATTATTTTCTTTGGATATTTCTTCAGATTTCTCCTCCATTTGTCGATGCTTTCTCTCAACTTCTATAGTTGCATCGTTCAAAACATTTAATAATTGTTTATTCGTGTAGTGTGGTTCTTGTGGATATTCTGCTTTTGCGGTATCTTCAATATCTTGATTTTGTACAGAGTTTGTAACACACGCAAATTCTAATTCAGGCCCAGGTATGCTAGAGTAAACTTGACTTAAACTCGGTCTAACATTAGCTTGAAATTCTAATAATAACACTGCTTCTTGATTCATCCTTTTTTGTTCCTCGTCTAGAAATTTACGCATTTTCATCAATCTTTTAGCTTCTTCTAAATTTGCCGCGAATTTTGGTTTCTTTATCGTAATGTCTGGTACGAAAGGCAATCTGGGCGGCGAAACCAGTGGCTGTTCTAAATGACTATCGATTCTTATCGCATTGTTTTGTATTTCAGTATTACTATCTTGTTCGTGTATTATATTTTCTTTATCGCTAGGACTGGTGGAATCTCCGCTAGTTGATGTGCTCTCTGATTTAGAACTGCTTTTACTTTCTTTCTTACTTTCAGACGACTTTGAACCTGATTGTTGGTTTGAACCTTTAGAGGATGAACTTCCATCGTTAGAATCTCTATCCGTAGAACGTCTATTTGGATTGTTTCTACCAGACACACTATAATGATCGTCTGTTTCTTTTTTACTTTTCTTATTTTTATTTTTGTCATCGTGTCTGTTTTTGCTATTTTTATCACTTTTGCTGCTACTACTGCTGCTACCCTTTCTATCTTTATCTGACCTATGTGAACTAGATTTTGAATCTTTTGGTTTATCCATACTTTTATCAGACTTATCTTTACTAGAGGAAGATGAAGATTTCTTATCATCTGAATGTTTGCTACTAGAATGTTTATGGCTTGAACTTGAGCTTTTATGTGATTTAGAATCTCTGTGGCTTGATTTATGAGAACTTCTGTGACGCGAGGAGTCCCTACTGCTATCTTTACTGTCTTTCTTATCTCTATCACTTCTATCCCTAGATCTTTCCTTATCACTGGATTTAGAATTTCTATCATCCTTTAAAGATTTACTTTTATCATATTTGGTGTCTCTTGAACTCGACTGCTTAGAATCTGATCGTTTGTCTTTACTGCTTGTGTGTTTGTTAGAATCTCTTGACCGATGTGAACTTTTATGACTATTTTTCTTTTCGTCTTGCTTTCGTTCCTTTTTGGAATCTTCTGAATTATTTTCAGTTTCCGTCACTTCTAAATTAGCTTTGCTGTTAGCGTCACTTTCGTAATCTATTTGCAAGTTGTTGCTGTTAGAACTGTCTTCGTAGAGAGGAGTATTGAATTTATTTATATTAACTTGATTGTTGAATTGGTAAGCTAGCTTATCTTCCGTTTCTTTTTTTTCTTCTGTAACTTTTTCTGGTTCAGTATTACTTTTTGGTGATTTAGCATCAATTGCAAATTTGAATGAACTTAACTCTTTTTTTTCATCTTCCTTAAACTCTATATCATCTTCGAAGCCCTGTTGGGCGTCACATGAATTTTCATTATTAAAATTTCTTATAGGAGTTAGTGGTGACATGTTTCTTCTAAGTGAAGAATCTGAACTTGAATCATCATCATCACTGTTTATAGGTTTAAAGAATTTCTCTTTTTCTTCTTTATTAATATCTTCTGGTAATGGTATATTTGTAGATATTATTGGATCTTTTGGCAATTCAATAGTTGCCAATTCGACTTTCGGAGGACTGTTATCTGGAGATGGTATATTTTCTGGTTTTATTTCTTCAGCGGGTAACGGAATATTACTTTTGTCATTAGAATTTGAATTATTATTTACAACTTCAATTACTTCATTGATCCCTTCCTTGTTATCTTTTGTAGTATCTTCATTATTTTCAATTTTAGTAGTTTCGTCTTCCTCCATTTTAGTTTCTTCTGGTGTATTATCGATATCCATATCATCATTTTTGTCATCGTTACTTTTAACTGAACCAGGGCTTACTGCTTCCAGATCGGTTGGTAAGAGATCATCGACTTTGCCATTTGAATTTTCTGCTGTGAACGTCTTTTTTCTTGCAATCCCTAAGTAATTGTAAACTAAATCTTCGACTTTTGGTATGAAAACTGATGCCACTTTTGGATTTACCACTTGATCTACTATTCTTTCTACACCTTGTTCTAGGTAGTTGCCACTGTAAAAAAATTGTTCTCTTTTAGATATTGTATAAATTTGGGGTAACTTAGTTTTCTATATTAGTGAATATTTTTTGTAAATTATTTGTATGATTATTTGTTAATCATTTAATTAGTATAACAACAAACTGAAAATTGTTTTGGTGGACTAATAATTTGACAGGTGCATTCCCATCTGCTACCCATGTGTGTTGAGATTCGTAACTCAACACCATGCTTTGCCGTTTTACCTAGAGTGAAGAAAAGAGGATATTAATAAATAATAATTTATCCCCTGTGTGAGAATTGAACCCACAACCGACACATTGACAATCACAGTACAGTTTTGTTATAGATGAAGATTATACATTTTTGAAAACCTTTTAATCTGCTTTAAAATTTTCATTTACAATGTGTAACTGTGACTTACTCTAAAATATGCTTCCTGAGCTTTTCTCTTAATTGATTTTTGTTTAAATCTGGTTGCCAAGTCTGCCTTGAGAGGAATGTTGAAACAGAATTTTCAACTCTTTGTCGTAGATTCTGATATGCTGGTCTTGTATCAACATCTGCTATGCATTCTTTACGAAACTAAAGAATTAAAAATATCAATGTATCATGTTATAAAACAGACATAAATTTCATATGATTTTATTCAAACATAAAAATGTACTAAAATGTGTTGTACATTTTTATGTTTGAATATGATGGCCTTAAGAACTATGAGTCCGATCTCAATTTGATTTAAAAAGATGTCTAGAGGATTTAATTATGGGCTAAAATTCTTGATTATCACACAATATCATCATTATTTGCAAGAAAGGCACACATCCTCACAAAGTTGTGGAGAATATAAATATATTTTTATACCTGATTTTTAAATAAAAATCTTATATAACTTTTCAGCTATGTAAAATTTTAATGTTATCAAGAACAAAAATACTTT
>DWNA01000717.1:0-19735 GCA_018249835.1 Heliconius besckei | reverse complement strand
GTCTGAACTTTCTAACTCTTCTTCTTCTAAACCACCCAACGGATTTTGATGTGGTTTTCACCATTAGGTCGAGTATTTCTCAGGGAAGGTTTATATATAGTTTATTATTTGTACATTCTTATGTAAATTAACATAAATACGATAAATGGGTATAAAGTCCTACCCGTTGAGACACTTTCGCGCATGCGCCGCTTTAATGGTAAGTACTACATGAAAATAATGTACTGGAGTATTGTTCCTCTTAATAAAATCTACAAAAAAGTCCGCGACGGCATATTCGTATCTTTTAAGAACAACGTGTAGTGATCATATTTCTGTCTAAAAATAGTAATTTCAATATATTTTTTATTGTGAGAGATATTTTTCCATAATGGTATTAATCCTTATCCTTTAAAATACTTTATTAATTTTCTACGTTAAGCGAAGATAAAATTTGCTTTTGACACTATTTCGAAATTGCGAATAGTTTTAGAGAAAACACACATCAGCTGTATCGACTCAAGTTTCACTTATACCTTACTCTCAGCATATAAATAAGTATATTAGTTACGTTGGCCATTTAATGTAGATCAAAACTGTCTTTTACTGTTTTTCATTTTAATAAGTACTTTAGAAGTTTGTTACAATATCAAAAAATCCTTGCTGCGAAACGGCTCGCCACTCGTCCACCTTACTCGCATCGGTGGTTCAGTGGTAGAATGCTCGCCTGCCACGCGGGCGGCCTGGGTTCGATTCCCGGCCGATGCATTCTATTTAATTTTCCTCACAGGTAGCCACGTAGTGCTTGCTTTTCATCAGGGACAGAGTACCCTCTTCCCTACCCAACCGGTGTCGCTATAAAAGCCAATAGGGCATTAACCGTCAGAGAACCAAGGCCCTGATGTCGTTCGGAGCTACTACGGTGATGGCCGAGAGAATGCTTCAATTCTGCGCCCGGCAAAGTAAATTTAGAAGTGATTGCACGTACTTTGGAGTTATCCAATAATTATAATGTATTTCCTCGCGACATAGTTGGTTACATCTTTCGTTTAAGTATTTTAGGGTAAGAGAATAGTAGGCAGTCTGTTGTTTATAATTTCTTTCGTTTAAGTTTTCTGTTGTTTGTGTTATTTATTTGTGTTTATTTTAAAACAATTGGAAAATCCTTATTGAAACTACGTAAATGCGGGTTGCATTGGGGTTTAATTAATTTTCACATTATCTTAAGTGCTTTGCAAACATACATTCTATTAATAATTTGGTAGTTAAAGCGGGCGAAGCCGCGAGGGGGTCGCTAGTATTAAATAAAACACTTAATTTATACCGTATATTTATTATTGCTTCGTTCTAAATTGTAAACAATTCGTTGAAATTTCACAAACAAATACTTCGCTTCTCGCGACACTTATTAAATAAAACGAAAATTACATAAAATAATACCATAAAAAATACAGAATAAACAAACATTAACAGATAAATATATCTCCAAAATAAGACATCAAAACTACCTTGTATATTTATAATTTAAATACTGTTATTGTCATTAAATACACATTTTTATTTAAATTCTCTAAATATATAATATAATATATAATTTACAGAAAGAGCTCCCCTGCTGATTTATCTATATATTATAAAATCGGATCGAAACAAAGTCGATTTTCTTAAGGCTTTATAGAAAAAATCGATTAAAATTATATATAAAAACCAGCAATTAATCACTATTGATAGCAAAATAGTGTAAAATCGATAACTTAACTGTTACATCAGATCAAGTTAAAATAAACTTAAAACTAAGTGTGGTTTAAAAAAATATTTAAACTGTTTGTGCAACATCGAACATTTTAATTAATATTTTTATGTGGTAACTATTTTATGACCACAGATAAAAATTCTTTGTAATATACCAAAAATATCGATTTTTTTCTTTGCATTTATTCAAAATAAATTCTCAACTATTTTCTTTTAAGAAAGTAGCACCATAATATATTTACAATAACACTCTGTTAGGAATCAGATATAGGAATCTTTGTTCAACAAACTCTATTTTGCGAAAAAAAAAATATATTATAAAATTAATAGATCAAGTCATATTTTTTATAATCATTCAATTCAATATTTATAATGTCATAAAAATAATTGTTTGATCTGTTGGCAAATTTAAATGTAAAATTATTCAAAATATGCTTTAATTTTTTCTACAATCAATAAAAACTCTTATATTTCACGACACGTAAAAATGAGTATGAAATTCTCTTCTATCATAAATAAATTACAATTTCTGTTATTAGTGATTTTAATTTACAAAATATCGATTTCCATCTGAATAAACCATCTATTTACAAAGTCAATGAATTTTTATCTGTGACCGTCATAGGTTATTTGTAGGCGCTATGAGCACCGAAACAACAAATAAGCGTAAATATATTAAAATCGTTCATTTTCGACATTAATAAACTGGTCAGCTTAAAATATCAGTCATGTCAGTTGTGTAAGTCAGTTTAGTCAGTCACGTCAGATGATCGTAGAAAATGAACAATTCTATTAAACCGGCAAAGCGATATAACTAACATTACATAAACTTGTCTCAAATCTCTGTACAAAAAACTTAACTAACTACAACTGTGAATAAACCAATATCGATATAAAGCCTCATCACACGAATATTAATGAGATCGCAAATCATTTTAGCAATTGTCTTGTCTTGAAACGTACAAACAATTAATTATAAATCAAAAATAAGACAAATAAATAAATTCTGATTTTTGGTTGAAAATTGAAAAAAAAAGGTTGCTTTTTCCGTTTTCAAACAAAAATCTCGAAATCTTAAGAAGAAAAAACAAAAACTACGAAGTAGTCATACAAAATATCAACGTTTAAAAAGTTTGTATGTCCCATACATGTTACAATATTATTGCCATACGTAATAAATAAAGTTCGTTTATTTCGTTCAGTTTGGTCCTACGGTATAACCCTAAATGTTCCGAATGCACTACTAATGTTATACAATAATAGGTATGAATCTTCGGACAGAAAATCTATTTAAATTTGTAATAAGATAGTATTTATGTTTTTCGATGTCGATTAATTTAACAATAAAAAGGAAGGAAGGAATAAAGGGAATATCCTTTATTCCTTCTTCTAAATTTTAAATTTAGAAGTTTTTTTAAAAATAGATCAATAATAGATCTATGGATCGATTAATTGATATTGATTTTCTGAGTAAATCTTTTTTTTTAATAAATATTATCTCATTACAATTACGATACATGCATATAATAATATTATAATAATCGGATAATGATTAAAACATGTAAATACGGTGCTAGTGCTATAAATACAAAACCATGTGCATTTTATTTAAATATATGATAAAGTATATATTATGTTTGTGTCAATATAACTATATGATTATAATTATATATAATTATTGATTTTTTTATAAAAGTTGTATTTCTAGATTGTCTTGATATAGATCTACATTGTAAAATAAACAGTCTAGTCTGGAGTTTGAATGTCTATTGTATTTTTCTTGTAAAAATCTATTAATCTATTGAATAGAAATTGAATTTGAAAAATGTTACTTTTGGAAAATGTTAGTAATTCAACAAGTAAATATATAAGAACCGTTGTTATATTTTAAAGATATCTATATTCTTTTATCAATTAAACATGTCATGTCACCCTGAACTATGAAATACCTACTGTATTTTAATAAAAGTTAAAAAGAAATCCTAAAAGGGATGTTGATTTTTTTTTATTATTCCCAATATATATAAAAATAAAAAATAGGAACTAATTTAAAAAGACATAACCCTGAGAGGGTTATTCTCATAAAATCAATTTTAGAATGAATAATAGTAAAATATAAAGTCACTTGCTTGTAGACATTTCCTGCAATAGTAGCCGTTTTGTATTAATAATTTACTTTTATAAATCCTACAAAAAAATTAACTTATCAACATCCCATATAACACACATCTACTTTATAAATTTATTAGACATGCATATAAAAAATTGTATACAAGTCCAAACTTGTTTTAAGTGACAAAGACGTGTCAAATTATGTCACGTCACGTTAATATTTAAAATATCTAATAAACATTACTAAGTGTCTATTGATCCCTACGTTCTAAGCTAGGCTACTTTGAATGGAGTCTACTTTTAGGTTATTTAGGTCTACATTGATCTAGTCTAAACTAAGACACTTAAGTATTCATGATTTTTTAATATATTAAAAATCGTTATATTTTGTATCTGTATAATTGTCTATTGGCACCTATTGTATTCTTTTTAACTGGAAAATAATAAAAAAACGAGTTTATTTTAACATGAAACATTAAATAAATATGTATAAATTATTAAGAATAAGAATTATTTTCACTGTATAAAAAAGACGTTCAAAAACTTATTAAGTGTAAATATTCAAGTAAAGGATCAATTCAAATGTTTCAAAAAGATTATGTTATTTAATTCGCGAGTCGAATCAAGTCGAGTTCAAAAAATCGATCTCAAAAATGAATTATACGAGTACCATTCGATTATTCGTTATAGTTATAATCGATTACGATTTGACATTAAAAACAAATCTACAAGTATTGTATAGAAAATACGTTTGAAATCGACATTCATAGTTAGCACCTACACATTTTACATTTCTATTATAAAGTTTAGACCACTTCTGAACACTTACGTTTGAAATACACGATAAAAAACCTAATAATTCTAAATAAAAAGCACCAAGTAAGGAAATATTGTTTAAATTATAAACGGCTCGAAGAAAATTCTTGAAGAATATATATAAAATGTTGAAGTATATTTTGAAGATACGAGACTAATTTTAGTTTTTTTATTTCGTAATTACAATATATGTATGTAGATAAGAAATATATTGCTATATTTAAGAAGTTGATATGAAATTAAAAACGATTTACAGTAAGGCATATACGAGTACATAATATGTCATGGCAGCCTTGATGTTAGATTGTTTGTTTATTTTGCGCAATGGGAAACTTGGGAAAAAACAATCATAGGTAAGAAAAAAAATCTAACATCAAATCTGCGCAATCATCTACATCCAACTTCAACGTGGCCACGACTCGTCAGCCGTACTATAAACATGTTTTTATTTTAGTCCAAAATGGTAAATATATAAGAACCATTATGAATAAAAAAAATTAAATATCATTAAACATTGACTATAGCATAAACATTAATAAAATGTATACTTTAGAAAATCTGGACAAATATTTAGCAAAAAATAAAAAAGAGTTACATTATCTGTGTTATTTCACACTTAGGAAGAAAAAATACTTTTTACTTTAAATTTTTTATGTAGCGGGATTTGAACTCATCTCTTGGAAATCGTTAAGCTTTAGTAGCTTTTCTAAAAAAATATTGACCATTTTAATAGGACTTCCACAGACCTTTAATAGCTTTTAATTTAGGTGATTTCTTTGTAGCCTCCAATTCTTGTTTGAAACTTATAATAAACTTCTCTCGCAAACTCAACCTCGGCGACGAGGGCTTCAATAAAAACTTCTTTAAATCATTAGTGAAGCTACTCGCAGTGTAATTCGGTTCATCTTTCATCGATTCATCGTTACTCGATTCTAGAAAAGATACAGATTTATTCGATTGCAACGAGTTCTTCCTTTCGCGATGCGGATTGGTTTTAGACCGGGAACTGATAGTTTTACTCGATAAACTATAACTTTTGGAGGCAAGAGAATATTCGTCTTCAATCGAATCGAGTGTATCAGTCGATCGATTGCATATTTTGCAACAAAATCGACAATGCTCTATGTCTCTATGATATTTTCCGTTACATAGCACGTAATTTTCTTTGATACCACCACTAGTTGGTGGTTTTAGAGTATTCTTATCTCGATATCGATAACTTTTATCATTCTTCCTTGACTTTTTCCGTTTACATTTCGGACAGTTATTTTTAGCGATTTTTCGTAATTCTTTGAGAAATTCATAATCGATTTCGAAATATTTGACATCCGGTTCCGAATAGTACCTTTGATCGCTATCAGTGAAGTCGTTTTTAGGTTTTTTCTTGGTTTTGTGTATGGGCGAGTCCGGTTGCCCAGGATCAGAGTAGTACCTGATATCTATATCAGAGACAGGTGGTTTATCATATTTGCAATGGGAACAGAAGGTAACAGATTTCTGTTTAGAGGGAGTACTTGTGGAGGGCGTAGTGGAGGGAGGGTTGGAAGGGGGCGTGGGGGGCAAAGGTCAGGCCTGCGCTGAGGGCACCCATAGTGTCTTATTCTGCTCTTCCTCGACCGCCTCTTTGATTTGTGTGCACATGTACGCTATGTTCACACCGGCTGGTATTTCCGCTGGGAAGTGAGAAGTATGAAGTGAATATTCATTGTTGTTTTATAAATTTAAAAAAAATATACGAATCTTATGATAACTTTAGCGAGCACTACAACACGTTTCGTTCAAGTAAGCGAAACTCAACCTTGCATTACTATTCATCATCCATCACTTCATCAGTTTGACAAACAGTTACCATTGCTAAAATAGTACAAATAGACATACTGCTCAGAAAATGCAGATCTTCACATAACGCTCAGTTTTCAAAACTTGTTCTTGTTTCCAGAGCGGATAAATGAAAATAATTAATTCCTTGAATGGTAATCGAATCTACAACGGTCGCGTTTACAGTCAGATGGTGTGCCGCTGCGCCACACGACTTTTTAAAATACTCATTTACTCTCTCAAATTAATAACAAAAAATAATAATATTTTAAAACAACTAACCTGATATAAAATTCCTATACTCGTTCTCGACTTTGAGACCATGTTCATACATTTCTTTAGCGGCCTTCGCAGACACTTTGTCCGCGGGGTACCTTGTGTCTTTGACTTCTTTAATTTGCTTGAATGACTTGAATTTGATGAATAGAACTATTGGATATATTTGATGCTTGTGGAGTTTCTCTATTGTGGGTACGCTCACGTCTATTATACAGTGGATTCCCTGTGTTAAAAGAAAAAAAAAACATTATCAACGAAATATTATTTTTAGCTTTTGCAGGATATTGTATGCCGCTTATAACAAGTTAAGAAAAGATAGTATTAAAACAATCCGTTTCTCACAAACCTTCCAATTTTCGAGACATAGCGTGTTGAGTGGCGCAACTCGATGCCGCATTTTGTCTACTTCATTGACCAAATGACTCAAAATCATCAAATTGACCACGCTACATAATGTAGTGCTCTAGAACTAGTGCTTTAATTTATATTTTAGGCCCTTACCTTATCAGCGAGGTCCCTGAGAGCTCGTGGGTCGGGTCGTGCTCGCGCGAACACGTGCGGCCAGTCGGTTACCAACTTGCCCGCCACACACTCTCTGAGAGGACCCAGCACGGCCACAGGACGTTTACTACCATCTGATGAAAATTTAAAATATATGTAAGTAACGTTTCTTATATGTGGAATAGTATATGTAGAAGTAAATAAATAGATTTATTGAATAAATATATTGTAAAGAGAGTACGCAGCTATATCCCTACAGTTAGACACGTCTATCGCATACAAAATATAAAACTCTAAAGCTTTTTCCTTTCGTTCTACCAGTATTACAGCTCTTAGTACTAAAGAAAAATATATTAAATTATTACTTACACTTGTTTAATATACAAAATTACACTACCGTTTACAATATTATTGAGCAAAGCGAGGTTGATCACGACACGTATATGAAATTAGATTAAAAGAACGAAAACTAAAAAAAATACAACTAAACAAACTCTACTCAAATATTATGAACCACCCAAAATAAAAACGCCAATATAAAACACTACTCACAATGTAATTTCTCCACTCTCTGATAACTCAGTGGTACATCATCAGCTAATGTTCCAGAGTCACTCCAGCACCCCAACTCGGTGTTAGAGAAGGACGCTAGTTCTTTACTATCTCTATGTTTTTTACGTCGGAAGAACGATCTTCTTGCTGTACTCGATGCTCGTCTTTGAGCTTCATTGTCTAGTGTACCTATTGAACGTCGGAGTATTTCTTCCACTCTGAAAATTAATTTTTAAATTTGTAAATATATTGCACAATATGTTAAATTTTATTTCAAAATTCTTAAATAAACCAACCAAACTCACTTAAATTTACTGGGTATAGTGCCCCAGTGGCGTTTAACACCTTTGCAGTCCAACTGCCACGCCCTCCAGAGACCGGGGGCGCCGTTAAACAATGTGTTATCTACAAACAACACTTCATCTTTGCGAAACCATAGGGAATATTCATCTATAGTGTCCATGCCTATGGAAGCTATTTTAGCGCAACGGTCGAAACCGGCTCGTATGTAAAATGCGTCGCCGGGTTTGTCTTTTATTTCATGATATTGGGGAAGATCATGTCGGACTAAAACGCTCACCTGTTGGGAGAAAAAAATATTAAAAATCTAACGTGTATAGAAATAATTATGTTGTTAGTTAAATAAGCATATAGTTTATTCGTGCACATATGAACGAATTATGAGAACAAACTTAAGAACAAACATACTTTGCTGATATTACATCATGTATTAAAATATTTGACAGTTTTGCATAAAAGCATTATCCATAAGAATTTTATACACTATTAAGTACACGTATAAAAGAAGATATCAACAAGTGTAAAGTATTTTATATCAACTAAACTACATATATACTTACTTTATCAGCCGGTTTCGCTAGTTCCAAAGCTGCCTGCTCAGCAGTAGCTCGCCTTAAATCAACGTTATTATATTCCAAAATTTGATCTCCCGTCCTCAAGCCCGCTATATACGCGGGCGAATCTATTTGAACACTATGCACGTAAATTCCAACAGCATTACCACCCACAAGACTTATGCCCAAATCTGAGCAATTACGCATTTCTATTAACAAAAATCTAGGTAAATCTTTCCCTTGCGACTGCCTTAATGTCGCCACTTCAGTGGACGGGACGTCCATTCGTAATGATTGTTGTGGACCAGGCGAGTTCCGAGGTGTTGGAGACCCAGATAAGGAAACCTCCTCATCATGAGAACTGTCTCCGGAAGACGAGCTACCTGGAACTTCCACCTCATCTTTGTACTTCTCAGGACTGTATTGTACTAGCATAGTAATTGAATTTCCGATTTGTCTTAAAACACTTGCAGCTAAAGTATAAGTCGCTGATCTCATATTAATTCCACACACTTCTAATAATTGATCACCAACTTGGAGACCAACTTGACTGGCCAAGGAATTCTCATTTACAGTAGAAACAAAAACCCCCCCACTACTTGGCGGACAATATATTTGTATGCCCAACGGCTGCTGACTTTTGTCGATGTGAACCCTCCTCAACTCCCCCGGTAAAGGCTTATTCCATCCTAATCCACAATATTCGGGCATAGAATTCCTCGTTTTGTGAGTCAATTGCTTTGCCCCTCGTCCAGGACTTAGCACTTCTACATGAAATGTCGGCATTGGGGAATTTCTCTCTGAACTTCTCTCAATAGAACCCGTACTAAGTTTTCCTGCAGAATTTTTAGATGTCACACTAGGATTAGATGGGATACGAAACCTTTGGTTTTCTTTTTTTCTGGGAAAGGTTCCGCCTTCGTATGTATGGTGGTACTCTCTATTCACTCTTGGTACAGGATGTAAGTCGGACATATTGTGCGTGTGCGACGTAAATGAATGCATGTCGTAACTTGTGCCAATACTTTCTCCTGATTGACTCTGTGGTATATTAGTTGGACTGGAAAGATGGTTGTATCGACTAGATGTATGTGGATTCGAATTTGTGAACGGCCCTCTATAGTATTGGGACTGGAGACGTGATTGAGATGGCAATGTTCCCGTCATTGGGAAGTTAGCATTGCTATTTAAGCTGTCTGGACCGAAACTATCACTGTCAGATGGATATTTATTCACTGTTTTGGGCGAAGATGTTTTTTTTGACGAGTAGAACTGATCGAGTATATCTTTCCCCGTGTGATTTTTAATCGAATGATCGAGTGAACTGGGTGATTTTCTTGATACAAAATCGAGTGAATTGGGGCCTTTGTTGACCATAAAGTCTAAGGAATGGGGGCTTTTTGTACGGTTTCTCATGGCAGGTTGATAAAAAAGGGAATCTTCTGACGGATTGAGAACTAAACTCAATCTATTCGGAGTAACATCCTGTTCATAATCACTTATAGATATTTTTTCTTTTTCTAAAGTCCGATTTTTCTCGAAGGGCATACTATTGGGTGCAAAAGGGTTATGTATGGCTAAAGGGGCCGGTTTGGGAAAATGTTCAATGGCTGGACTGGACTCAATAGATTTATAGACAGAATGTCGCGTTGGCGTAGTCACTTGAGTTAAGGGCACATGCCCTAAGGGTATGGGATTCGAATTCCTATTCGTATTAGATCTTTGCGGTTCGGGCGGTAACTTTGTTGGTGGACTGAGTAAAATTGATAAATGTGGCCTTTCTTTTCTCGACCGAGGTTGTACTATGGTTCCTGTCGCGTTATCTTCTAGTATAAAATTTGCTCTCGCTTTAGGCCAAGTGCCGCCATTTTTAACATCATTCTGAGCTTCTTTATTTTTTCGTCTTGACCTCTTTAATACGCTGCTAGTTTCTTTAACTAAAATATAAATTTATATTTATTAATGGAACAAAGTAGTTTTCAAATTTCATTAATTAAACCACAATGGTGAAATAATAATATAAATACAATAACACAATAAATAATAAACATAAGTCTGTACTCACTTGTTTTCCCATGATAACTGTCGATAACCGAGTCTAGCTCCGCAATGGCATCTGATTCTGGCACCTGTCATTAAAAAAAATACAAAAAACAGAAAACGTTAATTATACACATTAGATTCCCATCTAATTGTTTTAATATTAACATTTTTTTTAATATACAGCTATTTACCATTATATAAATCAATTTCAAATTGTTTGTACATTTTAAAACTCACATAAATGCCACTTTATAGGACCCACAACCACTATATAAAGTGAAAATTATTTCTAAGTCAATCATGATGGAGCATAAATAAACGACATGTTCGACTCACTACTAAAAATTATAATAAAATATATCAATAAATAAAATACAATCAAAAGATAAGACAATCTATTGATTATTTTATATCGCTCCCCTAAATGAAAGTGACCTAACTCAACATTTCTGTAAGTTTAATATTTTCAAATTAGACAGTAAAAATTGTAGAATAGCCACTATGCATTTTTCAAAAAGATTTCTAACAAATTTATTAATAGGTAATAAGGTTTCCTTCTTAAAAAGTGCAATATAATGTCAAAACAAATGCAACTTATTTTTTCAGTTTCACGCTTTTTCCCGCATAACACGCTAGGTAGAAAGAGACACTTATATCTCCAATTTCTTCTGGAATCCAATTTAAGACACTGTTTTAATTGAGTGGATCAAAAGAAAATAATTTAAATGTAACCATTTCCAGTGGGGATAGAATTATCAAGTTTTCTTATAATTTCTTTTTAAAGAAAATTCTCAAAAAATGTCTATATTTTCAACATCGGTAAAGTAAAACATATAAAACCCACCTTGCTCTGCTTGTCTTTACTCTTGCCAGTGACGGCCTCTATCTTTCCGCGAATCATGTCCCATGTGCCTGCAACACCTTTTACTAGTTGACCAAATTGTTTTTTTTGAAATATCAAATTGTAAATAAAACAAAAATAATTAACTTCCCTCAGTGGCAATCGAACCCACACCTGTCGTATTTACAGTCGAATGCGATGTCGCTTTCTTATAACCAATACTTTTCCTTTCAATGTTTTCAATGTTTAAGAAATAGAAATTAGGAATTGACAATAACCCAAAAATTAAACATTTATGAATTTTATTTTCTATTAGGGATACATCGATTTTCTTAAAATAAATGTTTTTATAAACGCACATAGAGTTTATCAAAAAAATATTCAACTTATTTAATATTAGTTTATTTAGTATTGTATACTATTCCTAACATAAAAAACAAATAAATAGATCGATATATGAACACAATCTTATCTAGTCGATACCAGATAATAATATCTCGAGTGTTTTGCCTAACGGCAATGGCAAACGTCATGACTAGTAAAGGTATAATTGTCAACATCTGTTACAATTTTATTTTTTACTTTCCCGCATAAGGCAAGGTCGTGGGTTCGTTTCTCAATGGGAATAATAAATTATTTAATATTTTCAGCACGGCGTTGAATTTCGACACTCAACATGTAATTTATCGCATTTTATTTGTATATATTTGTTTTATGCTTTTGTTTAGAGATGCGCCGAATAGTGGTTTGACCGAATAACCGAATACCGAATTCGGTTTTCGATTTCGGGCCGTACCTCAGCACCACCCGAAAGCACGAAATTTCAAACATTGTCCAAATGTACTAGAAATTGCTTTTCAACATTGTTGGACCAGAGAGTCCAACAATGACAAACAGGGAAGTACCTCTACAAAATATTACATTTCTTTTAGAGGAATCTCATGTGGCGTTTTAGAACTGTTATGAAGAACTTGCCTCGATGAATCCTGTCATTGCAGAAGATCCTAAAAGCCCAATCGCTGTGGAATTATATAGTTATGCAGATGAAGGTCTTCTACCTAGAATCCAGAGCCCTTTTGATTGGTGGGCAAAACATTAGTCTAATTTCGCTATTGTTTTTTTTATAAATATGGAGTACCGTTCTCATCTCTGGGCTGGTGCACTCCAGTGTCAGCTCGACCCATTTGATCGCATACAACGCAGAGCCGTTGGAATCGCTGGGGACCCAATAATCTGCGAAGGACTTGACATTTTGGCGTTGCGCAGTGACTCGCTGTGTGATCTTTACCGCATTCAGCATGGGGATTTTTCAGGGGAACTATTTGACCTGTTGATCCTCTCGTGTCATGAGTCCGGACGAGATCGTAGATAGTGGTGGTCACTTACTCTCAGATGACCCGTACACTTGTTTCTGTGTCTTTTATCATTAAAAAAATTCTCCTGGTAATAGTGTATATAACGAACGATTATTTTCGAAAATAAGAAACTTATATGAAGAAAAATGCACCATAATTTACCATTAATTAATTATAAATATTAAAATATGTACGTTTCTTTCCACCTAAGTTATATTTAATTTCTACGAGGGGCGTTCAATATATTCTTGGTATCAGCACTGAAAAAACACACAAATTAACCCATTTTCTTTATATAGGCCCACACCTGTCCCCCAAAACCTCGATACATTTGTTACCTCGTGATATTAACTTGTCAATTCCCTGCAAAAAATAAAGCCTGAATGCACATTTATTATTGCCTTCAGCTCTTCATCATCTACAACTCGTTTTCCACGGACATCATTTTCAAATTTCGGATCAAATAATCTCTAGGTGCCAACACTGGGCTATAGGATGGGTGATATTTTCAAAGCTACAATCGCAAACAGTAGCCTTGGTAGTAGTAACACGCGTCATGTGAAGCGTTGTCAACGAGAAGCAACGCACCGGTTTTTTCAAAATTGTCGCGTCAGTCATTTCACTTGTAGTTAACAAAGGATAACTAGCAGAGTAATGATAAGAAATGTGTATATTATTTATACCCTCATATAGTGTTATTAACTAAATAATTTGTCTAATTACGAATGTACTTAGTAAATCATATCGATACTGAAAAAACGTTGAATTCTTCTCGTACATTAAATTTCTGCACTGTTCCTCTATCTCTGTACAGGTATGTTATAGTGTCTATTATTGTCAATCTGCGACTTAATTATGTTCATTATAAATTTAAAATGTTGATTTAAGGCTTAAAATAAATATTGACTACATTTTAAGATATACATATGTTGATTTGTGGTTTAAAAGACGTTTCATATTTAATTTCTACTGTGTCGTGCAGCCAAGAAAATAGTAATACTCAAACCGAATTTATTCGGCACCATAGCCGAATAATTCGGCCGAATACGAATATTGAAAAAGATGCCGAATATATCGAATACCGAATACTAAACGAATATTCGGCGCATCTCTACGTTTTGTTCTTTGCCAATCATATTTTTTTTGATTCAAACATTATGCAGAATGAACCTAGTGTTTAAGCTCTCCGTCTTATTTTTGATCCTTAAGTTTCGAGATATTCTTTTCTTGTACGATACACATCATCTTATTTGTGGACACTTATGAATATTTGACTACAACTACAACATTTTATCTCCGCAAGAAGTGGAGAAGACACTAGACAAAAATTGTTATAGATAGATCATATTATGATCTGATTTTTTTTTAGTTACTTAAAAGTTTTGTAATGTCTACTATTTCAGATCTTAAGCCCAACATCCGATATGGTCTAGTGGCTAGGATACCTGGCTCTCACCCAGGAGGCTCGGGTTCGATTCCCGGTATCGGAATTATATTCATTTTCTTCTTTTTTTTATTATTTTATTATTATAATTACAGTAAATATTATTCTAAATATACAAAAACTATAATAAAATATAAAGAATTAGAAAAAAATGTTCTAAATAATTTAAAAAAATATGTTCTTGTTTTTAAATCCTTTTCTTGTAATAATACAAAATTATAATATTATGAAAAAAAAATACTAAAAAATCTAGTCAACCGACCTCGCTTTGCTTTAAATTTTTTATTAAAAAATATGACACTTATACTTTTTATGGTTTTATATAACCAAAAACAGAAATTTCTTAAGCAACACTACTAAGATGAAGAATACATGAAGATGAGTTAAAATTTTAATTAAATTAATATAAATATGTTTTATGTAAGTCGTATCGCAGGGTCACGTCAAACTAAAAGCGCGACAGGTTATGGGTTCCATTCTCACTTGCCGCTACTTCGCCGCTACTCCAAACGCCTCAAAAATTCGAAATGCCTTCAAACACCTCAAAATAAAGAACGACACTAGGTTCCCAATTTCTCTCTGCCTACCCTGCTATGTGCGGAATACATACAGCGTGTAGCGAAAAAAAATATATTTTTTTTTAAATGAAATCAACTCAAGAAAAGCTTATGCCTCAACGTTCCTAAATACGTCAGAAACAACATTCCTAAATACACTCAAAAGAATTAAAGTTTTTTTTTAAAACTATTTTTTAACTATAAACTAATTATTACTAAATAATTTACAATGTACATATAAGAATCATATAGGAGAAAATACTTTTTTTTTCTTTCAAGACAAAACAATACTTAATGATTTTTATCTATAATTAAATGGTTATTGTATAAAACTACACATTTTTTTATAATTATTAATATTTGGGACTATAATCTAAAGTCTAAAGTAGTGTCTAAAGATTATAGTCCCAAATATACAGAAATTATAACGATACGAAAACATAATTTAACTACCCAAATACTAATCTAAATGGAAATAATTTTATTTACTTCCATATGATTCATATTATGATAATATATAATATTTTATATAAATATATAAATACCTCTCTCCTGGTGTATCTTCCCCTGGCTGCCGGCCGCTACGTGGTATACGTAGCGCCGGTCGAATTCCGCTACTGAGTGTTCCACATGCACCTATACAGATATTAAAGAACATTTAATTAAATCAGCTTCACGCCACACACAGCGGGGTAGGCAGAGAGAACCCAAAAGAAGGAATGAATACCTTAGGCTCAGGTGGCGGCGGTATGAAGGCGCCCCAGTTGTCCTCGGTCTGGGAGCAAATGTTCACCATCTTGTTGTCACCGTACGATTGCTCGTACAGCGAGAACCTGTAAACATTGTATTTGTTTACTTTATTTATATTAGTATAAAATTATATAGACAATGTCTGGTTGTAAATTTGACAGTTGTGGGTTCAGTTGCTGCCAGGAAGGCGGCGTTGTGTCTCACGTTGTATCCCGCACATAGCAGGTTACGCGGAGGGAACCAGGAAACCGAACATAAAGATACTCCTTTCCAATTAAAACACTTTTCTCACTTTCCGCCGAATTCAGGAAGCATTGCGTTTTGAATGGTGGGGCTCGCCTCCAAAATAAATTTCATAATATTAACAGAAAAATATTGTATTTCAAGACTTTTATAGTTAAATAATATATATAATTTTAAATGAAATTACTTACGACCACGAATACTATAATATGTATATATTAAATATTTAATATCAAATTGTGTATAATTAAATTAAGTTAATATAACTTCATATAAAATACATCTATTGACTATGCACCAGTAACAACCCGACCAAAAGTTGTGTACAACTATAACGATATTGCAAAAACAGAGTCTAAGTATGTTTGTTTGTCTGTTTGCAATTATGTCGGAAATTGACAATAAATATTATGGCACGCGAGATGAAGTGCATTTTTTTATTACACTTCTTAGAAAAGTGATGAAAATTGTAAATATTGACTAGCAAACAACTTCAATATAAAAGTAAGAAGGCAATATTAATGGGTTTGATTTAAATTTTAAGCATGATTATTGTTGTTTGGCATATTAAATAAAAAATCTATAAGTTGGATTAATGTTAACAATATAACTTTTAGGTCCTATATTAACTATTCTGACGATTTACTTAAATCCTTAAGTCAATATTATTTACCTATAGCATGATATGA
This sequence comes from Heliconius besckei, assembly GCA_018249835.1. Lineage (NCBI taxonomy): Eukaryota > Metazoa > Arthropoda > Insecta > Lepidoptera > Nymphalidae > Heliconius > Heliconius besckei. Next base: position 3,150 of record DWNA01000717.1, on the reverse strand, counting down.
GGTTATAGCTTTATACTATATAGCCAGGGCATGGCTTGTAACTTGTGATCGGAGCTTGGGACCGTGGCCTGTGGCATGGAACCATAGGTTGTGACTAGGTACCATGGCCTATGTAATGCTTACCTGTTACGCGGGTCGCAGCAGGGGTAAAGAGGTCTCAGCACAGTAAGCAGCACACAGTCGTAGTGACAGTCGTTGAGTAGTGCTGTTGCTTCTGATACACTTTTTATGCCTTCTAGGGAGCAGTTGTTTATCTGTGGAGAAATAAAAGACATGGAACTATTTTAGAGGCCAGTCATGGCACAGGGGCACAAGCTTGTGACTGTAAACGCGACAAGTCGCGACAAGTTGATTGCCACTCGAATAAATTTTTAAATAATAAAAATCAGCTTCACTCTGTATCCTGCACACAGCAAGATAGGCAGAGTGTTTTAACCCAGTGTTAAAACACTCTGTTCACCACTTTTTGAAGAATTCTGGAGGCATTGGGTGATGAGTGGCAGAACACAACACCGCGCTTTGCCTCGACACCAGAGCGAAGAAATGGAAATATAATCGTAAATAAATATTTCACATCCTAGAGTGTGGAACGAACCCACAACCGTCGCGTAACAGTCACACCCTTATGCCGCTGCGCCATGACGTAACCCAGTGTTAAGACACTCCGTTTCCTCTGCCTATCCTGCTGTGTGCGGGATACAGCGTGAAGATGAAATAAATATAGTAACTGTCAAAGATAAAATAAATATAAATAACCGTATAAAACTCACACTGACAACTCTATCCCCGACGTACACGTTGCCTTCTTTAGCGGCCGCACTGCCACAAGCTATTTTGCTTATGAAAATACCTGGAAAATAAAATTCATAATAATTAGAAAAGTTTCCCACTGCATTCAAATGTTAACGCTATTTCTTAATAAAAAGCGTAACATTGCACCTAAAACTAGTTCAATGAATCAAATCAACTTTACGTTATATTTCGCACACAGCAGGGTTGGTAGAGGGAACCCTGGTGTTAAAACACTCCGTTCCCCACTTTCCACCGAATTTTGGAGGCATTGCGTTATGACTGGCGGAACTCAACGGCCAGCTTTGCCTGGACACCAGAGCAAAGAAATGGAAATATACATTTTAATACATATTTTATTTCATCGAGTGGGGATCTAATCCACAAACAGTCGCGTTTACACCGACATACCTTGTTGCAAGCTGAGACCGCTCTGGCCCCCACCCGCGATGCGCAACAGCGTGCGAGCGGCGCGGGCGCGCTGCAGGCGCAGCTGCACGGGGCCGCGCTGCAGCGCAGAGCGCAGAGCTGCAGCGCACAACGTGGCGCGCGCCCACTGCGACATGCCGCACACGTCCGCTATGCGGTCGAGCACTCTGCAATTTTCAAATTGCTGTACAACTACCAAATAAAACTAATACATGATGATGACAGCGTAACTCAACAATAAGAAAATTAAAATATTTAATAATTTTGTTCACGCTGTATCCCGCACACAGCAGGATAGGCAGAGGGAACCTCATGTTAAGACACTTCGTTCCCCATTTGCTGCCGAATTCTTGAAGCAATTATTTTCTTATTAAAACTATTCAAAACTCAATAACTTTACAATGTTCAGCAAATGCCAGTTCAAATAATTAAAGATAATAATCATCTTATTAAAAATAAAAATAATACTATGTTTCTCATGTAAGTGTAGAACTGAATATTTTAACCCTAAAATTCTAGGTCTTCTTCTAGACTCCATTCAAAATCTCCTAAACTCTTGCAAATACTCACTTGATCCTCCCATCTGCAATGGATCCCTTCTTCACAGCGGTCACATATACACTACAATCATTAGGGTAACAGGGTTCATCTCGACCACCGCAAAGTTCCAAGCCCAAGGAACCATCCGGAGACATACCGCTCAGTTCCACGTCGATTATTTCCCATTCGAAGTCCTGGAATAAAATAAAATATATAAGGTTTTTATATATTCAATAAAGTATAGTTATTGAATATATAAAAACCTTTTTTGTAAACCCTTTTTAGAAAAATTAGTTAAAAATAATACATTGTGACGTAGGAGCCAGAGGCCAGTCGTGGCGTCACACCGTCGTTAAGATCCGCCAGTCAAAACGAAATGCCTTTAAAACAAACGGATAATGAAGAACTTTTAAACCGTTCTCATCATATAATATATAATTAAGTTCCCTGTTTTATTTATTATGTTATATGATGAACAAAAAAGATGTAACTAAAAAATGAGCCCAAATTGTATTTGAACCCACATGAATCAACCAAAAAATTGTATTACCTGTATATCAGAATCTCTATGTGACGGCATTCGACATTTATCCTCATGGGACTTAGGTCTGGGAGATTTGCCCTCTTTGGAGTCCTTTTTCCCTCCGTGCCTCCGCGCCTCAGCCAACTCCCCTACCATTTGATCTCGTTCCTGTAATACGATTGATAGTTTTATGAATAATAAAATATATCATTGTTGTTTTATCCTATCCTATCCTATATCTTATAAAACAAAGTCGCTTTTCGTGTCTGTCTGAACTTTCTAACTCATCTTCTTTTAAACCACCCAATAGATTTTGATGCGGTTTTCACCATTAGGTCGAGTATTTCTCAAGGAAGGTTTATATATAGTTTATTATTTGTACATTCTTATGTAAATTAACATAAATACGATAAATGTGTATAAAGTCCTACCCGTTTAGACACTTTCGCGCATGCGCTGCTTTAATGGTAAGTACTACATGAAAATAAAGTACTGGAGTATTGTTCCTTTTAATAAGATCTACAAAAAAGTCCGCGACAGCGTATTCATATATTTTAAGAATAACGTGTAGTGATCATATTTCTGTCTAAAAATTGTAATTTCAATATATTTTTTATTGTGAGGGATATTTTTCCATAATGGTATTAATCCTTATCCTTTAAAATACTTTATTATTTTCTACGTTAAATGAAGATAAAATTTGCTTTTTACACTATTTCGAAATTGCGAATAGTTTTAGAGAAAAACGCATTTAATTGTTGACACATCCCGCCGTTGACACATCAGCTGTATGTTACTCAAGTTTCACTTATCCATTACTCTCAGCATATAAATAAGTATATTAGTTACGTTGGCCATTTAATGTAGAT
>DWNA01000716.1:0-19737 GCA_018249835.1 Heliconius besckei | reverse complement strand
ATCGTACCTAGCCATTGAGCCTACTGTCTGAGACATTGTAAGATATTATTATTATTACAAATAATTGATTTTATCATACGCCTCAAGGGCTTCCATTAATAGATAATGAGTCAATTATAAGAACTTCACTATATTTGCTTAAAATACTGGATAATTTTATCGATGAATTATAAGAAAAATGTCTGTACGTCGTGAAAAATAGTAAAGCACGTAGTAATACTATTTGTACTGTAAAATACGTTTTTTGGAAACCGTCCGTCCGTTCTGACCACTGAGGACTACGTCATCAACAGGCTACGTCGAAATTCTTATACGCTTATGACAACTTATTAATGTTAGCATCTCTATAAGCGAGATTTTTACAAATTTCTAAGAAGCTATTTTTTATATAGACACTTTTAACATTTTTAAAGTGTTATTCGACTAGATCCAAATTTTTATATATCTCTAAAAACGTATTTTTCTTTCCTAAGCTTGGAATAATTCTAAAATGTTAAAAATACTTGTACTGTACTTGTAATTTAGTGTTTTTTTTTAAGAACACACGAATCGAGCATTGCGTAAAATAAAAATAATAACACCTTATACGTAGCACTTAACCTTATCTAATAATTATTTATGATAAGAATTACCCGCTAGACGATTATTACTCAGATCCAAGTACACTAGGTGGTTTATATTTTTAAAAGCATCGTCCTCTATTTGAGTAATTTTGTTTGATTTGAAGTTGATAGCGACTTTGTTTCCTGGCACTTTGTCTAATTGTGTGACATTTGTTATGCTATTGTTATAGAAAGTAATTAGCACATTTCCCCCTGAAATAAACAAATAAATTAAAACTTATTTAAATCTATTCATACATACATATACATCAGCTTCATGCTGTATCCCGCACACAGCAGAGTAGGCAGAGGGAACTTAGTGTTAAGACACTCCGTTCCCCACTTTCTGCCGTATTCTGGAGGAATTCCGTGTTGAGTGGCAGAACTCAACGCTGCGCTTTGCCTTGACATCAAAGCGTAGAAATGGAAGTATAAACGTAAATAAATATTTCACATTTTCGAGTGGGGTAGATCTATTCAAATTCTAGAATAACCTTATCTATAATACCTACAGCATTGAGATAAATATTAAGCTTTAAAAAAACGTTTAGGCTGTGTCCCGGACACAGCAGGTTGCAGGTGCCAGGCAGACAGAGGGAACCTAGTGTTAAGATACTTCCCCCTTCGTTCCCCATCTACCGCCAAATTCTGGAGGCCGAAGAAATTTCCATGAGTGGGTATCGAACCCACAACCAGACGCGTTTACAGTTACGCACGTGTGCTCCTGCGCCACGACTGACCTCACATTAAGCGTGTATTTTATTAACAATTTATCGAAATAATTTATTTATTTACTAGCGGCCGCTAGCCCGCTTCGCCTGCGTGAACTACGTTACTATTAATTTTTGTCTCCATGAGTACCTACGTCCTATAAGTGAGACTCCTAGCATTTGTAGTAACGAAGTTTCATACAAACTTTCGACCCCAAAAACAACTCCTTAGGAGTCGAATATTGCAAATTCCCGTGTTAGCGAGCATCTACGTCCTATAAATAACTCCTATGCAAAATTTGAGATTCCTAGCACATGTAGTTTCTGAGATTTCGAGATGAGTGACCTTTCGATTTTATATATTATAGATATATAAGTTATTTATCATATAAACATACATACACTGATAAAAACACAACATACATACATAAAAATATATAAATATATATATACATGCATACATACTATATATATTTTGGTAGAGTAAAGTGATTGCAATTAAACAAGTTATGTAGGTACATTAGTTTAGTACTTTTTACACAATAATTGATTATATAAATAGAAAAACAGATAATAATTTTAAAATAAGATAACATAGATTTAACCATTCTTTAACATCCTGGCATTTCTTTTTCTAATATTTTCAACAGAAATTGCTCCTGTACAGATTCATCATATGGGTAGATTCACTAAAACACGTAACATTCAATTATGTTAATCGAAAATATTATGTATTACTAAAGTATTGAGATGATTACTATTCTTTTCCGACGTAATTATTTTTTAACAAATAATTAATAACGCAACAATATGTTTAGAATTCTGTTTCTATTTTCTCAAATATAAATTTCTTGATATCTTCAAACACATGTTATGATAGTGTAACGTTATCATTCATTAATAATTATTTTTTTATCAACAGTTATTCCAATTAAGAGGTTTCAAACTTTATTCTTTCGCCAAGAATTGCAGCGCGATTCAGAATCTATTGAGTCATCTATTAATGTGAAACTGATAAAATATACCGTTAAAATATAAAGTTAAATTTCTCTTAACATAAAATAATATTAATCGTAAACGATGTTTTGCTTTTTTTGACGTATTAAAATTAATAATATTCATTCCGACGTAATAAATGTAAACATATATTACTATATAAACATATTGTTTACTACTATATACTATATAGACTATATAAACATATTGTTGCGTTATTATTTGCTTTAGCAAATTATTACGCGTTATTCACATTCATTACAGTATGTCTATGTAGTCAATAGATATCTTTACATATGTTTCTACTTTCTCAAACATAAACTTGAAAACTTTGAGTACGTAATATTTTAATAGTGTACCCTTTACAGACTATTTAATTTTCTTTATATTTTATTCAGTTGTTTTTATTATGAAGATATTTGCTTAATTATTTTTTTTTAATCAAAAATCATATAATTAAAACGTTTCCAAATTCTACCGCCATCTATTGTGCTAATAAATAAACTGTCATCGTTCGATCATAGTTAAAACATACCGTTTTCTCAGTATAAATAATCAAAAAGTATATTTTGCTAAAGTTTTAAAATTAATAATATTTCTTCCGAAGTAATGAATGCTTAACAAATAATAATTTGTTGAGATATATTTTAATCGTTATCAAGATTCGTTAGTACTTACTATTTATTGTCAATAGATCTCCAATATTAACTTCTTGAAAACATTAAATACTCAAATCTTTTGATAGAGTGAAGCGATTACAATGAAATAAAAACTTAAACCTACTCTTACTTACATGCATGCATACTACATATATTTTGGTAGAGTAAAGTGATTGCAATTAAACAAACTAAACTAAAAAAAGTAAATAGTACCCTAAATTACGCACTATTTTTATGTGTAAAAGTTATTACATTACATTAGTTTTGTACTTTTAACTCAATAATTGATTATGTAAATTGAAAAACAGATAATAATTTTTAAATTAGATTACATAGATTTAACCATCCTTTAACTCCAGAGCGCCATCTATTGTGCTAAAAGCTAAGCTATAACCGTTCGATCGTAGTTAAAACATACCTTTTTCTCAGTATAAATAATCAAAAACTATATTTTGGTACCCTTTACAGACTATTTAATTTTATTTATATTTAATTCAGTAGTTTTTACTTTGAAAAAAAAAGCTTAAAATATATTTTTGTTATCAACAGTCATGTAGTTAAAACTTTTCCATATTCTTTTTTTTTTTCGGAGAATCTAGCCAAAGCGCCAACTATTGTGCTAATAGTTAAACTGTAATCGTTCGATCATAGTTTAAACATACCGTTTTCTCAGTATAAATAATCAATAACTATATTTTGCTGAAGTTTTAAAATTAATAATATTTCTCCCGAAGTAATTAATGCTTAACAAATCATAACTTGTTGAGAAATGTTTTATTCGTTATCAAGATTCGATAGTACTTACTATTTGTTGCCCATAGATAGCGTTACATGTTAGGTACATTTTTACTATCTTAAATATTAACTTCTTGGAAACATTAAATACTTATATCTTTTGATAGAGTCAAGCGATTACAATGAAATATAAACTAAAACCTCCTCTGATTTACTTGTAATTTTTATATATAAAAGTTGCTTAAATTTGTTGCGTACTTTTTACGTGATACGTGTACACATAAACAGACAAAAATTCCAAAAATGCTGGAAATGGATTCTGTTAATTGTCCTTTAACACCCTAGCTATTTTTTTTATATTTTCAATGTACAGAAATGACTTTTCTACAGATTTATTATAAGTATAGGAAAAAATAATGCATAATTTTGTAGAAGCGTGACCTGCGTTTTCATTTACAAATATAAATACCAAAAATATTTTATTGGTATTATCACATATGGTATTATCACATAATATTGATAGTGTTTCAGTTTGTGATATAATATTTTGCTGTAAAATATACATTTTAATATTTCTTGTTTTAACTGTATAGTATTAACACTTAGACCTATAATATCTTAAACATTTTTTTTTATTATTTTCAACATTTTTAAAACACTAAAGATAATAACGGAAAATATTTACTCAATTATTCAACGACACAGTGTAGCACGCGCAGGTGTCAACCTACTTAATGAGCTATTATTAAGATAAATTTAATAGTGTACGTACGCAATAAGACTTACCTTTGTCTGTGAGTTTATTTATTTTCTCTGGCCAGGCGGGTATACTCTCTATATTCTGCCTCGAACAGTTCAATGTAAGATTATTGCCATCTTGTATGAAAATATCACATTGGCCGTTCTTCACCTCGTCTTGAGCGTGACTCGCGGTAACTAGGGCACATAATATCACAAACACCTAGAACAAAGACACACCATAACTTATATAATCACAGGATAGTACGCAGGCTGATGCCGTCCAGGTCTCAGTCCATGCCAGCATTAGCAGAGCACGATTCTAGTACACTACTCACTCCACGTACGTCGCGTAGAAAGCACATCTTCCTCGAAATTAGAAAGGACACTGCTCGAATACCTCCCGATAAAGATGCAATACTATCTTATCAGCCTCTCGGCGCGATATCACGGAGTGTCATCAAATGAGCGAGCACCTCATTGGTTAATGTGTGTTTCTATTATCTCTCTATTAATATCGAGCAGCCTTTGTTCAAACATTGTCACTTTATTTTTAGGATATCCTGAACATAACGGCGGACAAATTAGAGGAAATAATCAGGCCGCTGAACGATAACGAGTACGACGACGTCAACAAACACAAGTATGCCGAAATAGGGTCCCCCGACTCCACGGAGGAGATGAAGAACCTGGAGAGCCGGCAGGCGGCGGTCACACTGCTTCAGATCAAAAACTACGACCCGTCTAAATACGTCGTGAAGACGGAGGAAAGTCCTCACATAATGTTCAACAGCGGGCCGACTTTACCGCCTTCGGACAGAGCGAGAGAGGTTATGCATTGCAATGCCGTCATCGATATTATAAGCAAGGCTGTCGCGGTCGCGCAGCGAGAGAACGAGGAATCTCACAACTTCCCGCCTAACTACGCCAGTGTCATTGACAGGACGCACGCCGCCGGGCAGGAGTACCCCGGGGACCAGTACACCGACCCCTACCCTGGCCACGAAGACCATGACAACAAAGAGATGGACCTCTCCCTCTACGGCACCATCAAGAACGAGACCTTGGAGCACCCCGACCAGACGGGACCCTTCCTACACAGAACTCTAACGAGCAAGTCCTCCAGTTTCGCGGACGAGTACAAACAACACGTGTTTGGACGCACCTGTAATAAATCAAAACAACCGAAAGATAACTCCGTATATGAAGAGTGCAGTCAGAGCAGTAGTGGCTCAGATCCGGACAGATTGCAGATGGACATTTCTGAAGTGTCGCAGGTCATTTTTTTCTATTTACACATTTATTATAATTAAAAAAATAAATCAGCAGGCAGGCAGGAGGCTAGGTCGAGGAAATTAGTGTTAAGACACTCCGTTCATCACTTTTATTATTTATTATAATTACTTCACTTATAAAAGGTATAAATGCAACAATCGAAGATTCACAAGTCTAATTGCTTCCGGGTTCTAAAGAATATATTGATGTAAAGCATGATTGTCGTAAATCTAGTGTTGTGATGCTAATGAGAACGAAAAAATATGCAAACAACCAAAATCACGACTTATACTGTCAATCATCATTTTGTTTGTTTGTGTATTTTATTTACGTGTTAAAATCATTAACACCGACGAAAACTAATAAATAATATCACTAAGACCCTATATAGAGTCAGGTTCTATATGGTTATGGCTCCAGTATAATTGATCCGAATAAAATTTGTAAAACTGAATATTATGTATGTGGGTTCGATTCCCACTCGAGGAAGTGAAATATTTATGTACGTTTATAATTTCATTTCTTCGCTCAGGTGTCGAGGCAAAGCGCGACTTCAGAAAGTCGAATTCGGCGGAAAGTGGGGAACAGAGTGTCTTAACAGTAGCTTCCCTCTGCCTACCCTGCTGTGTGCGGGAAACAGCGTGAAGCTGATTTATTTATTTTATTTATGTATGACAAAGATGTACAAGGTTTTGAGATGAACATTTTATTGCATGTTTTTTTTATTATTTCCTGTTAGGAATAGAATTATAAGTGAATCATATCAATGACACCTAAACAAGGTAATTTGTTAAGTTAATGAATTTAAGTATATGCTGTTGTTTATGAATTAATATATCTTTTTATTAAAAAAGTAATAAATTATAAAATATTCTTTTATGAACACGAAGAAAAAAATAATAGATTATTTATTGCTATATTAATATTATTGCTTTGATGTATTCATTTTTCAGTACACACCTGTATAGGCAAACGTTATAACACAATAGCATCCTCTAAATAACGTAGCTATATTTTATAATAACATTGAATAAACATTTTTATTTATAAAACAATAATTTTTTTTTAATACTTCAATAATAATTCGGAAATGTCAATATTTATTTTCAATAAAATTACTATATTTATAGGACGATCCTGAAGAAACACAATCTGTGCCATCGGCACAGTCGTCTCCAAAACCACCACACGAAAATGAAGGTGACAAGGAATCATTATGGCAAGCACTTCATAGGCAAAACGGTAATTGTATTTTTTTTTATATTGAATCATTTTTCGATGGTCGTGAGTTCGATTCCCAGATGGAATATTTTTATATTAATAATATTTTCACTTCCTCACTCGAGTAACTAGGCAAAAGGGGGCCATTGAGTTTCGTCATTGTCTCTAGATTTCAATGCAAAGTGGGAACGGAAGTGTCTTTATGGGAACGGAATGTTTTACCGCTAGGTTTCCAGGTTCCTTCCGCCTGCACCCTGCTTTGTGCGGGATAAAGCGTGACGGTAAAAAAATATATATTTGTAATGCCTTGACTTCAACCACTCAACTGTCATTGACGTCTCGAATTCTGGTAGAAAGTGGAGAACTGAGTGTCTAGATACGGTGAAATTTCTCTGTCTAGTCTTTAGTGATGTGCGCGTAATATGTTATCCTTATCAAAATTAAAAATTTCAATAGCAATTTTCCTTAAGACTAGAGACTAAAGACTACTACGAATATATAAAAAAAAAACAAACTATCTTACAAAATTTTATTTGTACGTTTTAGTTATTGAAATTACTAGAAATATGAGATTACAACTTTTATCTTGAGTGCATATTGCACTTGAACAAATGTAGTACACTTCAACACAAAAATATGTTATTTTTTCTATTGTCTAATATTTTTACACGCTTCACACTATCCCATACACAAAAGGGTAGGGTAGGTGTTGAAAATTTCGAGCCATTTCGAGGCATTGCAATTGTGTGGCGGAACAAGAATGCCGTGCTTTTGCCTTGGTGCCAGAGAAAAGAAATGAAAATTAAATTAATATTAGTTAATTCCCTTAAGTGGCAATCCAACCCACGACCGTCGCGTTACAATCACACCCTTCTGCCCCTCGGCCTCAGTATATTTCGCCACTAGGTTCTTTGAAATAAATATAAATATATATTATATAGATTATAATTATCTCTCAATATTGTGCAGGTCGCGGCGGTGAAGCTACACAGCTATTGCGAAGACTAATAAACAGCAAACACCTCGGCATGACGGTGTCCCCGCTCCGGGGGGCCACGTCGCCGCTGCCGACGACGCCCGCGCTGCCCAATGGTGCTGTTTCGCCGGTAAGATTGTTTTTTGTAGTAAAAAATAATTAAAGATACCGCAGCACCCCAATTATACGTGGGTTTAAAGGTTTAAACTGTGCAGTTACGGGACGAGCCTTCTACTATCCAAACTCCTATCTATTTTCTTCGCTCTGGTATTGAGGAAAAACGTGGCGTTGAGTTCCACCACTCAACACGCAGCTCCCTACCACCCTCTGTATACTCTGCTTTTTGCGGGATACAGCGTCAGGCTAAAAAAAGTCGCCCAATTGCTTCACCATGACTAATCTTACATGACATTAAAAAAAAACAAATAATTAACCTGCAACCTTACTTAGTCGTTTATATTGACACGAATATTAGAAGTGAATATTTCATTACATAATAAGTACGCGATATGAATATTAATTAAAAACATTTTTACTACCAACGTTTGTTTTGTTTGTTCGTTGTCGTACCTGACGGTGTCGAGGTAAATAGTATTTATTTCCTTCAATTACTTTCGAGGCCTAGTAATTATGCATATTGGTTAAGTTTATTATCCTCTCGTCGGTCGTAGGTTCTACGTCAGACGCTGCCTTGTTTACTATTCTATAGTCGAGCAGCCGTAAGTCGTGACTGACACAACATTATATTGATTTGTATTGCGGAAGTTGTACGTTTGTTGTAATTTTTATCATTCTATTTTATTATTTATCGTTTACATGTTTATCTTTCCTTTATCGTTTACATGTATATTCTTTAAATTTTGTTATTGTAAAGATCAAATTGTCGTTTGAAATAATTATATTGTGATTTATATATTATCATGGAAATAACTTTGTTTATTTAAGACCAAAAGAAATTATTTGTTATCAATGATCTCTTTTATTCGATTATTTATTTTGCACAGAAAAAATTGATAATGTATAATATAAAAAAACATAACATTTAAATATTTAAGTAATAATTCTAGTATCTCTGCTCTCCCTATGTCCTTATTTTTTAGATATTGCGTGTTAAGTGACGGAATGCCTCGTTTCTTCTTCACTCTTAGCCTCGATACCAGACCGAGGAATGGAAATTTACAACCTGTCGCGGTTATAGTCGCAAGCTTGTGCGTTTGCGCTACTTCATCATTCATTTTCGAAAGGAAAACTTAAAATATTTAAAAAAACACTCGAGTGCGAATCGTATCCACAAACATGACACTTACAGTCAAACATATTCACATTAAACCAGAGTTCCTTCAGGTAATTTTAGTGAAAATAATAATAGAAACCTAACAATGACATCAACACTCCAGTCGTCTTGTTCGCATTTAGAGAAATGCGCAATAAATACTATGTATGACACTACTATAATAATAGCTGATAAGAGCGCTGCGGTGGTAAAACCTTACTATCTCTTAATATATTCTAGTATTTGTGTTATATTTTATGCAAATTGCAATTCATTGTTACAAACAAAATATTATTACAATCAATATATCAGAATGATATGAGGTTTTAGTAAATGATTTTTGGTATAAACAATTTAATTTATCAGTAAACTTGTTTAATTTCGGCTTCACGCTGTATCCCGTATTTAGTAGGTTAAATAGAGGGAACCTAGTGTTATGACACTCCGTTTCCCACTTTCCGCCCCGAATTTTCGAGCATTGTGTGTTGAGTGGTGGAACACACTGCTGCCTTGGTATCTAAACGATGAAATTAAAATATTAATAAATAATAGTCCTTTCCCCCCGACTAGGAACAAATATTGCGTTAGTCTCTAAAATAAAAAAAAATCTTAACGAAATGTGTTTTATATTTCTATAGTGAATGTTGATATTCTTACTGACTTTGTAAAGTTGCTAAATAATTAACTGACATTCTGGAATTAGAAAATTGGTTGTTTGGCATACGAGTGCCCCAACATGTAGTCACCGATTACGTTTTCGAGTATTGCTACAAATATTGAATGTTTAGAAATATATAAATTTATTTTTCAAATCTCAAATTTTCGGTATATTAGGAAATGTATCATATATAAAGAAAACAACAGTTGAAAAATATATTAATATCGCTTTCTTTTGTATATGTTTATTCGTAGCGAAGTAATTAAGGAAAATCATTTTGAGAATATTTTCCGAAATCTCTATCCGTAAAGCAGTCGAAATGTTTATATTGGCAAACGCAAACTTTTTCAAATAAAATGAAAGCTATATATAATGTAAAAATTATGTTTTTATTAAACAATCGTCACATATACAGCCAGACACCGTTCCACAATGGACTGGATGAACGGTTTTAGCTTATAAAAGTAATTTATCTTACTTCAGAACGGTGAATGGTCAAACTCGATACGTGGTAGCAGCGGTGGAGCGCTGCCGCCGGGCGCGGGTGGGGGCGGGGGCGCGGGCACGGCGCGCAGGAAGCAGAGCTGCCCGGCGCGCGCGCAGCCGCTGCACGAGCCCGGCGTGTGGTCCGCCGCCCACGATGCCGTTGTTGTGGTATAATGTGATCTTTGTTATGTTTAGGAGTGGTTTTTTTAAAATATGTTTTTCTTTTTTTTTGGTTTATGATGTATCCCTCTTCCGTAAATAGTGTGATGGAAAGAAGAAACCTGAATGTGTTAAGACACTCTTGTTTCCACCGAATTTTGGATATAATGTTACACACATACGTAGCGAAACTTAGTTAAAATTTATGACTCTGGCGAAATTTGAATTCGCAACTTTGATTATATCGTTTTTTTTTAAATTTGCTTTCACAAAAAGTTACCTTACTTATTCATACATTGTAATCTAACACACCATAATATATTAATTTTCCAGCAAGAAGTAACAGAAAGCGCATTAACAACTGGCACCACGGGAGCACCAGTAACGGGAACACCCATCACCCCCTCCACCCGCAACGCGCCCCGCGTCGAGCTATCGTGCAGCAACTGCGGCACGCACACCACCACGATCTGGCGTCGCGACGCGCGCGGCGAGATGGTGTGCAACGCGTGCGGACTCTACTACAAGTTGCATGGGGTGCCGCGTCCTACGGCCATGCGGCGTGACACTATACATACCAGGCGTAGGCGGCCGCGGCATGATGGGAAGCATGCTAGGAATAGTTAGTGTTTGGTTAATTTAATTGTTTAGATTTGGTTTTTTTTTTAACTTCACCTGTGTGGCGGAGTAGACAGGGAGAATCTGGGACCCCTAGAGTTAAGGCACTTTGGTTCCCTACTTTCCGCAGAACTTGGTTGAAGACATTGTATGTTAAGTTAATTGTATGCTACATCACCTCCAGATTGAAAAGACTTCGGAAAGTGCGAATCGGGTATATCTTAATGGGAACGTATGTGTTTCAACACTGGTTCCCAGATTCACTCTGCCTGCCCTACTATGTGCGAATAACAGGGTGAAACTGTTTATAAAAACAAAAAAATAAAATAGTGTAGTAAACAAAGTAGTAGTAAATAACTCGGTTCTAATCATTTATATACCTATCTAACCATTTCTAACGAAACAAAATGAACAATTCCAGAGTCGCGTCGCGGTGGCGGTGGCGGCGCGGGTGGCGAGGCGGGCGCGGCGGGTGGCGGAGAGGCGGGCGCGGGAGGCGAGGCGGGCGCGGAGGAGGCGGTGCTCGCGGCGCTGCGGCGACAGTTGCAGCCGCACCTGCTGGCCGCGCTGCACGCGCACTCGCCGCACGCGCACTCACCGCAGGTTAGTTTTGTTTTTTTTTCAATTTCACGCTTTATCCCGCTTGTAGTAGGGTAGGCAAGAGAACCTTATCTGATATTAACACACTGTATATTACTTGCTTGATTATCGAGAAAGACGGAAGCGAGGAAGGCGGAACTCAATGCCCCACTTTGTCTACCAGGTGGGGAAAAATGAAATTGTCAGAGAGTTGTCTGATTTATAAATATCTTATAATATAATCTTTTCGGGTTTTGAATAAACGAAATGAAATGATTGAAATGAAAAAAATGTTTTCTAAAAAAGATATTTTTCTTTTCTAAGTGATATAACACTTTACTTATATATTATTTTTGTATATAAATGAAGTACATTTTGTAATATTCGCAGGTGGGCCGAAACATGCCGGAGTACGACGAGGCCCCCCTCAACTTAGTAGCGAGCCACGTCGCCGCCGAAGAGACGCACTGACCGCACCTGTGATAGCACTTGATCGGTTAAAATAATAACACTTTCTCATATAATTTACTTTCAAGATTTCTTACAGCAAAAAAAGTACCATATTTTCCTACTTAAAGAAGTTAGTTATTATTTTAATTGACGATCGAAAAATCAGGCACTGCCTATAAACGACAACTCTCGATATGTAAGCGTTATAAAGTATTCAAGAGCGTATCGATTATTCACGTTTAATACGTATTTATAAAAAAAACCTGTTCTTTTACATGGAACTAATGTTTTATAACTATATCATTATATTTAATTAATTTCGTGTAATAATCTTAGTCTCTTGATGACTAAATTAATATAATGCTTGACGAGGGTTGTATGCAGCTCCATACAAATTTGAACCGCGTTTAATAACGGCCAGTTAAATACCATAGATAACGTTTCTTCCAAATAACGGTTATTTTAACGAGTACTTTTAAAGAGTTTCACTAAATATATATTTAATAATTAAAATAACTAGTTCTCTTTTGAAGTATTCGTTGTTAAGCCCTAGTACTATACTCAATGAAACGTTTTAATATGTTTCTGATATAATTTTAAAGTATTAAAGATTTATAAATTGTAATAATTTAAAATACCTCCATTTATAAAAAAAAATTAGATCTTTCGTTTTAAAAATATAAGTAAAAATAAAATTAAAAAACAGCAGAACGGAATCTAAATTTAAGCGCAGAATATTTTTCTCTCCGACAGTATAATAATAGTTGTTGATATATTAATATATAAAAAAAATATAACAATTAAAATATTTTTCTACTTCCTCTATATTTCAAACAAATTTGTCATTTTATTACTAATCTAATATAAAAAAACACGTTTAAATTTAGATTCCTTTATTTTAAAAATCTCCATTACAGATCTGATTCAATAAATATTGTATTATAAGATGTTATTATAAATACGCAGGGCATTATGATATTTTAGAAGCGGCTTCAGTGCCTATAGGGTAGGTTGGTACCAATAAAAAAAAGATTCGAATATTTTTCCCATACAATGTGATATACGAATGATGAATTATAATGAAAGTTGTGAATAAAATGTGAATATGTCTACGTTCGGTTTTGTCTGATAATTATTATATATTATTATTACTATATTATTATAATATTTGCAGTAGTATATTGTCTCTGTGCGAACGCGACAACCTTGCCTTAATGCTCTCTTGTATTCGTGAAATTATATTAACGGTTACCTATAGCAGGATGCGAGTATTCGTTTAGGTTTAGGTCAGTTTTAAGGTATTGTACATTTTTTTTATTAATTTTTATTTTTAACTTTAGTTTTTAAATGCGTTTCGTAAAATTTATAGTTATTTATTTCCCAATTTCGGTCAGTATTTAAATGTAAGTATTTTTTTTGTTCGTTTTCGATTCAGGCGGACGTTCGTCGTCTTATTGTGGAATCGAAGTTGGAAGCAATAATAAATGAGTCTCATATTATACAGAATGCGAGCGACGTCTTTGCGAATTTTTGTTAAATATAGTATTAAAAAATATACTTAGGTAAGAAAACAAGAGCAATAATGTCAATTTTTTCTATGACACTTAATATTATAGACAGGTAGCGGTGCACACGTTGAATACTGCGCGATATCTTCATACTTAACGTACTTTTCGGTATTATTATTATATATAATAGATTAAATCGTAAAAGTATTAGCCTATAAAAGAATTTACACAATTTTATGAAGTGAAGAATCTCAGGACAAAATGTATTGTATCGTTTGTGTCCTAAGGCAGTTCCACCGTGGCCAGTGTCATTTAGTTCTCGCCAATCGTCTGTCTCGAATCATTTGATCACCGTCCTTTACTTAACGTCTCTACTTAATTTTAGTATTAATTTATTTATTATATGAATCCCCCCCACGGGCCAGTAATTTTGTGCAGTCTTTGAGACATTGTGATATCTTTAGCTAGACCTTGCTTACTTGTGAGCGCTACTTCCGCTGCAGCTAATTTTTTTATATATATATCGTGAACGCTCGAATATTATTGTATTTTAAAGCTTTAAAAATTGAGATTATTTATCCTTTGATATTGGGATCACTGTAGTTACGACGCGGTCGCGCCGTACTCTGTCGGCGGCTCTTTACATTGACAATAAAACCTAAAATCTTTTAGCACGTAAAATACCTATACTTAACTTTTTGATTATCTATAAAACTTTGCTCTCTAAATAGTATATCTATTTCGGCTCTCTTTCTCTAATCTATGTAAAGATACATATATTAAGAAGGCATTATATTATACACAAGTATTAAACAGTTTGATGTTTATTTTGTAAATTAAATGATTTTTTTCTAATGTGTTTAGGATAATTGATAATTTTGGAGATTCATTCAGTGATCGTTATCTAGATGGGGATCGCGACACGTCCTCCGCTAAGCATTGCTGCTCGCAGTAGTGATACAGTATTATTTTTATTCTTTATTATTCTGTACATTTTTCTTAGTCGTATTACGTTTTTAGTTATATCTAGTTGATTGTTCAACTTGGGTCTTGGCAATTGGTCGAATCTCTCAAAAAAAATATCACCTCATAGGTATATTTAGTGTTTATGTAGGTACCTTACACTTTGGTGGATACGTCAAAAATATACAGGAAATATGATGCGTCGCATTTGAATCATACCATACGGAAGTATGATTATTTATTATTGATTTAGGTTAACGGTGTGGCGGTACGAACAATGTGTCTATGTGAAGTTACTAATAAACAGGTTGTGTTGTGTGCTTACGTCTAACAAAGCATGTGTTTTGTGATTTTGTTTCTCGTTTATACCGTCTATTGCAGGTTGCAGGTAGAGTCTTGTTGGTTTCATTTCTGAAGGATAGTCCTTGGATGAACGTGTCCCGGTCATCCAATTGTAATACTACAATTGGTGGTCTTAGTATTCGTCATTTTACCTGTTCAATTATGTAATAATATTTTAACGAATTCAACCTTCAACCGCAAGGACACTATATATTGTAATGTTATAATTTATGCTGAAATATTGGCTTTGTATGATAAAAGTGAAATTCCACGTGAAAACTTTGCGATAATAAGACTGACGGTCACTGTAAAGAAATAATAATGTCTCGTGTTTATTTTGTACGTAACTTTTATATTCCTCCGCAATGGAGATCGATATTATCGATGAGATATTCTACTCGATATGTGATATGTGTTAGTGTGTGTTTCCGAAAAGCAATAATATTGTGATACGTAGTGGAGGAGAGCAATTTGTATGCACTATTCTAAACTTGTTCTGCATTCTAAAGTGAATATTGTCAATTAAAAATAATAAAGCCGTGTCCACATTCACAACGGCTACAATCATGCATTACGGCCCGTATTTATGAGTCGCTCTCAAGTCTGACATCGATCTTGAGATGCTGTTTTCTAAGTGAAAACAGTATCTCAAGATCGATGTTAGACTTGGCACCGGTGTACAAATACGGGCCTAAATATGTTTATATTTCCGTGTTCGTACACGTTGTGTGTGGGACCGGCGCGAGAGATTCCATTAAAGTGTAGCCTTAAGCACTTCTCTCTGGTATAATATCGTTAAACTACGATTCCTTGTAAAATATAATAGTTTAAACAACTTCACTAAGCTTAAAGGACCATAAAAATCTGTTGATCGTTATTCCTCCAAATGTTGTATACTCATTTCGACGTAAGTTTCAGCATAAATTATCCGCTAGTGGCGGTTACGAGACGCCGGAATACTCATTGTGAAACATTCATTATTATTGTTGTATAGATGATAAATAATGTGACTTACGCAGGGATGGATACTTAAATTATTAAATTTTAACTGATATATTGGCTATGTAGTGAGTAGAATATTTTTTTACAAATAAAATATAGCAGCTAATTTTTTGTTGTATTTTTATTTATATTATATTTATCCTTATTTTTGTTTATTGATATTTTGAAAACTATATATATAGTTTGCGTTACCCTGACTAGAATATTAAATCCTTTTTACCTACCCTGGTACATATAGGATGTTTAAAACTTGGAAATCCTCTCTTTTAGAGAGGGTGGTTCGGTGTTAATAAAAGTTCAATTAAACATTCCACATAATATAATATCTAAGTAACAGTAACGATGGGCCGTTTGAGCGCGCGGCGGCGGCGGCGCGCATCGTGGGCGCGGCGCGTGGCGTCGCGGAAGGGCTGCTCGGCGCCCGCCGCCTCTGCGGAGCGCTGTAGCCACTGAAGCGCGTGGAGGTTGAACCCGATCATGTCCTGTTTTTAATATTTTAATTTAATATACTATATCATTATTCATTTTTGATTGTAGGCAGAGGAAACCTAGCAATTGGAATATATAGTAGAAAATATAAAAACGACATGTTATTAAAAATGACACACAGTATCAAAAATAAAGACGACTCATATATACATTGAAAAGCATGACTAAAAATGATGAATTGTTTAATAATATTTTCATTTCTTTTGCTTACTTTTGCGGGATACACCCGCATATACCTAAAGAAATAAAAACGGCTTAAAGCTAAGAATTAATGTATTTAAGAAAAAACTTTTTAAAGTAAGAACATCCAATTTTTTTTGCAATTTCAAAAATAATTACCCTCAGTTCATTGACCCGCATAACAGCCTTGGCCTGTATCTGTATGAGGTGCTTCAATAGTGGTGCGTGCGCTAACAGCGGCGCGCGGTGCACCTTCAGCAGGAACAAGGCGAGGCGGCAAAGTAACTCGCGGTGATCACCTCGCTCCAGTAAAGTCGGTAAAAGACGTACTATCGAACACGCGTTGCTGAAGGGCAAGAGGAGGAGAGCCTCTTCTAATTCACTGAAAATTGGGAAAACATATATTATTATTTTAATGGTTTAAAATAAAGTTTAAAAATAGAGATATTAATATGTTTAATAATAATATACACTTGATACATTTGAAACAATAGTATTGCAAGTTTACTTTCAATGTGAATGTGTGTGAATTAAGATAAAACTTTTACTTTTTGCTAATCAAGCTAAAATAATATTTGTATTTTGTATTTGTACTGTTGATATAAAAAACTATATAATGTATTTTAATAACCTAAAGACAAATTAAAATAAAATAATTATAAATTTAATTTAATTAAATAATAATAATTCAATTAATTAAATTATTTTATTATAATACAAAACTGATATACCTAGATCGAATTTTCTTAACTGTCTCAAGTAAGAAGTCTTCAGGTGTAGAACAGTTATAAGCCGCCATCAGTACAGGTGGTTGGACAAACTGCCCGCGAGCTTCCTCCACTTGGTTTTGATATTCCAATCCTATTTGTAGACATTCCATTATGGAATCCGCCTGAAATGTGTATAGTTTTTTATTTGGGATATTTAGAAATTAAAATAAAATAGCATATACAACTATGGTGCAGTACAGTATATATACAGTATATATACAGTATGTAACTAACCCCCCGCGAAGAAAATAATCAAAAATAAGAAATAATCATAAAATCAAATCTGGGCAGCCGTCTACGACTAACTTCAAGGCGGCTACAACTGGTCGTGTTAAGTTCCGTTCCCATTAAGACATTTTCGTTGCCTATTATCCACCGAATTCTAGAGACATTCCGTGTTGAGTGGCGAAATACCAGAGCGAGACAATGAAAATATCTAACATTCCACCGAGTGGCAATCGAACCCATCACCCATAAAGTCGCACGCTTGTACACTTGCGCCGCGATGGACTCACTTTAATTAATAATCTGTATATTTTCATGTTATAAAATCTATTTAAAAACAATAATTTAATCCGTCAAATAAAATATAAAACATATGACTAATTTTTGGTTAATTAATATGTACTCACAGCTTTTTCAGCTCCTATTGTTTTCTTAGTCGGCATGACCAACCCTGGCAGCCCTGGCACTGGTGCCTGTAAAAATAGTTATATTTAAATGCCAAAAAAAAAAAGTTAATGTTTATGCTTTAACAATAAAAAAATTACAAAACCCACAAAGTATTTTTTGATTTGCGTCAGGGATTTATAAAATAAAAACAATGAAAAATCCATACAATAAAAAAGAGGCAAACGCAGCCCAAACAAAACCAAATCAAGCGAACCAACATGATCGTCTCCAGTCGCAAGCCCCTCCTGCTCCTCGTCCTCGTCACCAAGGACCAGTGGCTCTTCGCTTCGGGTAAACAGTCGTAGGGCGCCGTCTGCACCGCATGACGTCACGTGGAGACCGCCCGCGCCCACTGATAGACTGCTACAGGGGGAGGCGTGGCCCTGGTGGAATTTATATTTTATACATATTTTTTTTAATCTAACATTATTTTTTAATTATATAAGACAATACATATTTTGATTTGATTTGATTTATCAATTCGCTTATGCATCACTCAATCAAAAATAAATATTAGTAATTTCCTTTTTATTTCAGCTTTTCGTTGTATCCCACATATAGCAGGGTAGGTAACTTAGTTTTAACACACTCCGTATTTACTTCGATATGAACTTTCTCTGAATTTTCGAGGCATGGCGTGTTGTGTGGCAGAACACAACGCCGTGCTTTGCCTCGATACTAGAGCGAAGAAATAAAAATCTCGGACTTAATGATAGCAAAAATATTGATTTCATATATCTTTCACCTTCTCTATTTTTATGATAAAGATTATTACTACCAAATATTTATTTGTAATTTAATATTGTAAAAATATTCATTCAATTTAAAAAAACAATACATATAAAAAATGCACTACATATATATTATGATAAACCAATAAATAAAAAAACAATCCAACTCACATTCAAAGTAATGATATTATCATATGTATCGGCGTCCCACTGTTTCACTTTACCGTCTCTCCCCGCCGTGAAGAAGTAATGGGTAGTGGGCACGAATCTCAACGCTGTCACTGTATCATTGTGTGCAAATATAGACTTATGGCAATCTCCAAAGTCCATTCCCCATATTTTTACATTCCTGTCGCCAGAACCGGTGGCTATTATGTTGGAATCGTAGCTTATGTCCATACAAAGTACTGGTAGCTTGTGTCCGTATAGTGATAGGTAGAACTGGTGGTTTAGAGATAAATATATATTTAACAAATTCGTACAGGAGAATATATTTAAAATTTGAATTTATTAGGAAGTTTTTTAGTACCTTGTTTAAAATAAAAATAAAATAGTTGATATGAAAAGGTTAAAATATTATTTAAATGTATTTTTAATTTGTATTATATAAATCTCTGCCAATTCAACACATACCTGATATATAAAGAAAAGCTTTATAATTTAATATTAAAAAACCTAATAAAGATTAAGGCAATACAAACATTATGAAATATTATACAAAAAATATAATAAAAATTACCTTAAACGTGTCCAAAAAGAATATTTTGACAGTAGAATCCATGAGGGCGACCGCTATGAACTTGTTGTTGGGGCTAATGCACACCGCCGTCACGCCTTCCTCTAGTTCTAAGGTACGCGTATGAAGGAGGGATAGGACCTGTTTAATATAGATTTAGTTTAATTTAAAAACTATATATTTATTTTTAATCTATTTCAAATGTTATT
>DWNA01000715.1:0-19737 GCA_018249835.1 Heliconius besckei | reverse complement strand
AGGCATTCCGTGTTTAGTGGCAGAACTCAACGCAGCGCTTTGCCTCGACATCACAGCGAAGAAATAAATAAATATTTCACTTCTTCGAGTGGGGATCCCTGTACCTCCAGAAATCTTAACACTAGGTTTCCAGTCTGCTTCCCCTGCTCTAATCGAAAGTCGAAAGTCGAATACAGTGTGAAGCTCAATAAATTAATAATTATACCGCATTTTATTTATTATCGTATTCTACTATTTAGTCTTTTAACTCGCAACTATCATGGCGGCTACTAGATATAAAACATACGTCTCCCAAGAAGGGTACCTAATATAAATAATAACAAATAAATCTTATAATTAAACGAATGCAACAAAAAGATAAATAAAATTACACTTCAAATTCGTAGAACCATTTAAAGGTTGACTCTCTTTGTTGAAGTACAATAAGCGCTATTTTTCAGGAAAAAGATAACATCCCAAGCGAGACAGATGAGGTAAGGGTCTGTCTTATTAGACTTTAGCTGGCTCTACGTCTAGACCACCAGGGGAGAGGGCTCGGTTACATTGATATGTCATGTTCCAAGACCAGGCATTTGTAAGTGTACTAAACGCCGCGATTACAGCGAGACACTTAGTAAGTGCTGGTTTTAGTGCTGGGATATCATTAAAAGCCTTCTTTGTGGATGTGTTTTCATTTTATTAGCTAAGTGAATGCTAATGATGTGAACATTTCTTTTATGGCTTTCATTTATGAGGAGTTGGTTTGTTAGAAAATTGTCCTATTTCTCAAATAAAACTTATATCAGAGGATTGTCGATTCCTTCGGAATTAAATAGTAGTTGATCGGAAAATTAAATAATTTAAAATATAAAACTAAAATATGATGTTAAATTTGGTAATAAAATTGCTAACCTCGTTTTTTAGGGTTCCGTACATGAAAGGAAAAAAATAGAATCTTTATATTTATTATCATATTTAGATAATTTTGTTCAATGTTAATATAATGTGAGGTATCACAGCACAGAAGAAGAAGAAGCAAAATGAAGCTTCTAAACCAACGCAATCACGCAGATACGAGCTAAAATTGGCTAATCGAAACTTATATGGTACTTCCCGTGGATCAAAAAATTTGAAATTTTGTACGAAGTAAGAACTTACAATACAAAAAATGGAAAAATGTGAAAAGTGAAAATTTATAGATATCATATTATAGAAAAAATCATGATTTACCTACTCGTTTGTGGCTTATTTTATACTATGCATAATTAAGTTTATATTAATATCAAATCCTATGGGGTATTTTCCGTAGCTCTATAATTATGAGATTTGTTAAGAAGTGAGAAATATGAAAACTAAAATTTGACGACTTTAATAAACTATTCTCCTTTGACCTTTAATCCTGAAATTGGTACGAAAAGATTCGGTGGGCGAGTCCGTCTCGCACTTGTCCAGTTTTTTTATACAAAAAAAAATAGAATAATCCTATATAAAAGAAACATAAATAGTACAGATAATTAGCCGTACAAACTTACAATAACGTATTATCTTTTCGTAGTTTGAACTTTGAACGAGGTTCACAAAGAACACTACGCACATTTCTCAACTATTGTTAGCTTAGGCCTTAGACCATCACATCGCTGAGTGACCATTTATTAATAAGACATATTTGGACAACGGCCGACGGGCGATAAATAAGTCTATAGAAACCATAGCGAGCCGAACTTCATGTTAGATACGCCTGTGATATAGAAGATATTTAACGTCCATTGTAATAGTATATGAGGAGTTATGGAGTGAGTTCAGTTATTTGGGAATATTGTTTGAACATATTGACATATGTATGTAGAAGTGCCGTTCTTATTCTATGCAATTTATTTTCATGAATTTGTTACAAGTAGTCCGATAATTAATTAATTCTTAGTAATATCATAATTCCATTCTTAAATCAATACAGCCCTCTGCCTTCCCCGCTGTATCCCGCACACAGCGGGGTAGGCAGAGGGAACCTAGTGTTAAAACACTCCGTTCCCCACTTTCCGCCGAATTCTATATATTTCGTTGTTACACTTGATCTCTTTGAATTAATGACATTTATAAATCTTAATGTAAATGTAACTTTGAGCGGGATTTCAACCCACAGCCATTGCTTACCATTTAATAAGGCACAACATAACTACACCATTAAGAAATAATTAAATATTTTAGACCTTGCTTGAAATTTTTAACCTAAACTAAAATAGTTTTTGAACTTATATTCTAGCAAAACATAGTGTATTGAAATGAACGTATCACCCAGTAGTGATTACGTCAGTTGCATAGTTTGCATGTTATTATAATTATAATTTTCATAAACGGTACAAGAAAATATGTTTATATTATGATAATGACGAGGAAGAAAATGTCAATCACTATCATATGTCAATGGAATAAAGAAACAGCGTAACAAAGAAACTTCGATCGACGCGACGGCATAGTGTTCCGCTACTCTATACGCAATGCTTGCAGGATTCGGCGAAAAATTAAAAACGGAGGGTCTTAACACTGGTTTTCTTCTGCCTTCCGGCGTGCGGGATACAGCTTGAACCCCATTTCTAAACATAATTATATTGAAAGCAATTATAAAAGAAAAAGTTTAATTTACTAATCTTATATTATTATATATATAAAATCGAAAGGTCACTCACTCATCACGAAATCTCGGAAACTACAAGTGCTAGGAATATCAAATTTTGCATAGGAGTTACTTATAGGAAGTAGGTGCTCACTAAGACGGGAATTTGCAATATTGTTTTTGGGGTTGAAAGTTTGTATGAAACTTCGTTACTACAAATGTTAGGAGTCTCAAATTTTGCGTGGACGTCATTTATAGAACGTAGGTACTCATACTCATGGAGACAGAAATTAATAATAACGTAGTTCACGCGGGCGAAGCTGCGGGCGGGCCGCTAGTACAATTATATAATTAGACATGTAAATGCAAAGAAGGGTTATATATTCACAAAGTCCCCTTACGCTTCAATAGTAAAATACGTTCCATAGTAACTTGCGCTGTTAGCGAATCCGTAATTGAGTGCATGTTCCCGATCTCCATACTTTGAACTTTGTTTACGCATCGGCTGTAAGGTACGACTAACGAAAGTAGTATTTTATTTGGTGCTCCCTTACTTTGTGTCATTCTGGCCTTAATTATTTAAAGTTACATTTATAGCATGAAGGCTAATTAAAATTTTATATTTGAATGTAGCTTTACGAACTTGGTCGCTGTTCTGTTTCACGCTGTATCCCGCACACAGCAGGGTAAGCAGAGGGAACTTAGTGTCATGACACTCTACTCCCTATTTTCCGTCGATTCTTAGACGAATTCTTTTTCAACATTGCGCCTTGCTTCGCCACCAGAGCAAAGAGATGACAATTATGAAGTTTTTTTTTTATATTTTTTTTATTTTTATTATTATTTTTTTCGTTTCATGTATCCTTCTTTTTCTTTTCTTTTTTGTGTAAATTTTATATATATTTCTTTTTTTATTTTCATCTGCTATAAAGTATTATTATTATTATTTTTATTTCCTCCTATGGGGATCGAACTCATAACCTGTCGCGTTTATCCCTGCACCACGACTGGCCCCAATAGGCTAGGATAGGTATAAGATGTTTATTATAATTAATTTAGTATTAATATTAATTAACAAAATAATTATTTTTTGCCCAAAATTAGATTGTTGTAGAATTTAAACATACCTATGTGCTTCTATAGGCCATCTCATCCTTTTGAGATATTCTTCAATTGTAATAATTTTCAATATATTAATTATATAAATTACAAAAGGTAACTGTATGAATAATGATTTAAAAACTAGTCTATAATATTACACTAGATATTTATAATTTACAATAGTATAAAGATACTTAATGTTCCCAGTGTGTGCTATTCCTAAAAGAAATGCGTAATTGCAAGTAAAAGAAACTTGGGTTACCATATTAGCGGTCGCATAATGACGTGCCGTGTACCCAAAGGTCTTTTAAATTTAATGTGGTAATTCCGATTATCTTAGGCTTTTGTCAGCGCCACAAGAGAAAGAATAGAAAATTTGCTAACTTTTGTTAAATATAGATAAAATATTATAGAGCTTGAATTATATGAGGCCGTCGTGGCGTACAGGCCCAAGCGTGGACTGTAACGTGACGGTTGTGGGTTCATTCTTATTCAGGGGAATTAATTATTATTTATTAATATTTTCAACTCTTCGGTCGGGTACTAAGGCAAAGGATTAGCTACACGAGTTACGTCACGCAATGCATCAAAAATTCCGTGGAAAGTGGTGAACGGTGTTTCTTAACACTAGGTTCCCTCTGCCTACATTGTTCTATACGACATATAACATTACGCCCTAAAAAATATTACCGACATTTACAGCAATAGTAATGAAGTAAATATAATATTGGCAAAAACATTTAAATTGCCATCTCAGCATTAGCTTTATACAATCTATATTTTATTATCTGTGACAAAAACACCAATTACATTACTACATTACATCACTACGTAAAAAGTCACTGTCATCCAACAATAGGGCAGCAAAAAAGCCTGAAGGCTATAATATATATGAATAACAAAATGTGTCATTTATTTTGCGACGGCGCAAGAGATGCGTATCTACGTTTTATAAGGATCTACCAATTAGGCAAAGTGATTTAGGGCTGTCAGTTTTATAAATGTTCAGACAGTGAAGTTTTATATTTGTTTTCGTATTTTTTATATAATTTACAATATTTTATATTAAAAACATTTAGTTTAATTATTAACTTTGCTTATTCTATCCAAAAACATCACTTACATTATGAAGTAATTTTTTTTTTCATAATCATTATTAGGCAAAGAACATAAGTACCATAACTTTTAAATATCTTCGTGCATATCTCGATTCGTTAATTTATTAACTCTGGTAATAAAAAGGGGGTTTTGTTTGTGTCACGGGAACATGAAAAGCAGATATATTGTTTTAATGTAATTTTAAAAAATCAGCTTCACGCTGTAACCCGCACACAGCAAGGTAGGCAGAGCACTGCATTTCCCACTTTCCGCCGAATTTTGGAGGCATTGCGTGTTTAGTGGCGGAGCTCAACGCCACGAGCCCAGAGCGAAGGAACAGAAAAATAAATTTATTATATCGCATTACAGTCACACCCTTGTGCCCCTGCTACACGACGGCCTCTAATTTGAGATTTAACTCGTACATTTAAAATAAACGAAAGCCAGACAGCATTATCCTAAAAACAAATCGATATTATACAATAATTTCACACTCGCTTTCACACAACCCTAGCGTAAAATCTAAGGTTAACCGAGTCGAAGTCAATGAATCGATTTTAAATTCGTTATCTAGTTCAGCTATAGCATGTTTAATGAATAGAACAGAATAACTTACAAGCGGATCGGTATAATCGACACTGGGCACTCAGATTGCAATCGATATAGATTTATAAGGATCTGTGGTTTCCTTCTGCGATAGTTTATCTTTATCAAGATGGCTGCTTTCGTTGGCTTCACTAATGGTATGTATCGTGTATTGTGAAGTCGCGGTGCACTGAATTCACAATTACATGGGTTCTCGTTGTATTGATATGGCGTATAATAAATGTCTCGCATGTTGCAGGGTAGGCCGAAGAAAAATAGGGTTAAGACACTCCGTTCCTCATTTTCTGCTGAATTTCGAGGCATTGCGTGTAGGAGTGGCGGAAATCAACGACGGGCTTTTGCCTTGATGTCAGAGCGAAGAAATAAAAATATTAATAAATAATAATTCATTCTTCCGAGTGGACATCGAACTCACAACTGTCACGTTACAGTCCCCTTGTGCCCCCGTGCTATAACATCCCCATATAATTAATTTTGTATGATACATACAACTAGAAGCTTCCACCGAGTGAAATATATGACAATTGGACAAAATTAAATTTATTTGACTTCTTTCCACACAAATGTTTGAGTTTGCAGTAACTTATTTAAAAATCACTAAAAATGACAATGGCTAATTTAATATGGAGGGAACAGAGATACATATCTATTACTATTTTACGTGCGAATATATGGCTAGTCTGCACCAAATGATCAAGCCATAGACTGTATAGCTTTTAGCAATAAAAAATATATTATTATTAACCATTTAAAACGTTACATATATTTTCCCCATATTTTATGACTTTATTAACAATTCAAACAAATGGATTGTGTCTTAAACGGATTCGTTTGGATTCTATTTGCATCTAGATGAAGTATTTAAATTACTAATGGTATAACAGGTTTAACAGATTCTTGGTTGTGTGATTAATTGTCTATTTTGCTAAATAAATACTAATATTTCTTATTCAATTTATATTATATGTATATTTTTAAATACTCAATTTGCAAAATGATAAAAAAAATTGAAACAATAGTATTTACAAAAAACATTGACAAAATGCTTATAGAATTCGGCGGAAACTGGGGAAAGGAGTGTCTTAACACTAGGTTCCCTCTGTGTCCACCCTGCTGTGTGCGGAATACAGCGTGAAGCTGATTATTTTTTTTTCTATTAAGAAAATGTAACATTTAAAAATGTTTTTTTGTTTGTTTTTTAAAACAATATCTACATATCTATTGAAAAGTAAAGTTTCAGTCAATCAATCAATCAATTCAATAACACTTTAACTTATTATAGCTATAACACTTTATTTATTAAACGATTGAAATAAGTGTTAAGGGAAGCTCGCCAAAATACTATAGATAAAACTGCAATTAAATCGGTTAAGCCAATTATGAGATTAACGTAAACAAACGTACAGAAAAACAGACAAAATTTTTACGTGTAATTTCTTTGGAGTCTATTAGGTAGGTACGTTATTAAATTCCACCGATAATATTTATTCGTACCTACCATCCTTGTAGACAGACACCAATCAGTTACGATTTTATTACATTACTAGTGGGCCCGGACGCGGCTACGCCCGCGAAAATATAAGCCTATATAATTAAAATAAGCTAAAAAATAATAATAAGTGGAGATTTATTATTAGAAAAAATATCTGAGTAACCGAAATGAACAAACAAAAGTAAAAGTAACTAAAGGAAATTCTTAATATTAGAAAAAGTACCTAAAGTTTGCCATGCGCGCTTACTAAACATTTTTCTATATTAAATAATTATTAATTTATGCGAACAATATTAAATAAAATCCCAATTTTTTTATTAAATTACGATATTTTAAGTGTATAACATCGGTATAGATAACCGAACTGAGATAATTTAATTATAAGCAGCAAATAATTACATAAAAAATAATTGTAATTCGAAAATATATAAAAAGTTACAAAATCATCAAAGTGATCTGCCCGTTCGCGTCGGTCATACTATACCACTCGTAGGCTAGGTCATTTCGAATCAGTGACATCTCCTTAATTATTTATTAGAATGTTATACAGTAAACTATAATTTCCATAAAGATGAAATGCTAAAAGTGACTATTATATTTATTTTCATAAGGATGAATATCAAATTATAGAAATCATCTAATTTTTGTTAATGTCAAATCTATATCGGCGCGCGTCATGTATGCATTAAGCAAACTCACTTTGGGTGACGTTTTCTTAAAACAACAAACTTTGCAAATCGTTGCTTAGCAACGGCGGTTGTTATAAACATGGCGGAATAAATTGCATGTCAAATTAATAAGTATTTTAATATATTGATATATGAGAAAAAATATTACAAATATGAGAAAAAAAAATATCCCATGTTCATCCCGAGACCCTCAAGTATCTGTATATGAGTATTTTATCACAATTAAATTATCGGTTTGGCCCTGATTGCGTAAAAGACAGACAGACAGACAGAGTTACTTTCGAATTTATAATATAGGTATGGATAGAAATAAAATTACGACAAATTATAAGAATGATTTCTACTACAATGAACATATTAGTACTTACCTCTAATGTTCATTGCGTTAACGGCATGAACAACACCTAACCAAGGGCTGGGTAGATCTAAGAATACGGCACTTGCTTTTCCAGTAAGGTCTTCACCGAATCCATCTGCTAGTACGTCTCTGTGACCAGCCTGTTAGGAATTTTCGAGATAATTTTGTACTAAAATCATGGGGGTAGGAATAGGGGGCCCAGGTGGTCCGGGACTCACCCCATAATATCCAGAAACTTTGCCAATAATAAATTGCTCTAACAATTAAAAAAAAAACGTTTACACGTATATATCTTTTCAAAGCTTAACATCAGGCAACCTCCCAGAAAATATCTCTAGATTCACCGATATCTAAAATAGTGCTTTTAATTATTAAATATGTTTCAAGAGATTTTCTGCAATTAATTATCAAAATTTATTATGCAACTACTTAACCATAATATATCGTTTGAGCATCTTCGCGCTTGTAGACAGGAAATATTGACACATCCCACTTTCCGCCTACTTTGGAGACACTGGCGGAACTCAACGTCTCATTTTGTCAGCCACGGTAGGAAAAATAAAATAAATAAAAATCGGACCCACAACCACCAGATTTCAGTCAGATGCTGTACCATCCGTGACGGCTACTAAATAAGGAATTACCATATTAAATACAAATAACTAATTAATTTAATATACTAACCGTAACAAATTCAGCGAGTCCATGAGATTCGAATTCTTCCTCAGCTACTTTAGCTCTGTGATCGTGAAAGTCGAATGTGTACACGTGACCGTGCGGACGTACGCGGCGTATTAACGCGTGAGTTAACGAACCACTGCCTGTGCCTATATAAGAATGCTGAACTTTAATATAATATTAATAGTAATATTGAAAGAGAGGCAGGAAGAGAGCTCGGTTGACCTTCAAGAACACAGTCGATGATACTGGAGAAAGGTCACTTGAACACCATTAGGATCTCCTGAAGGGTATATATGAAGAGGTTGATAATAATGAATGAGGCTAAGGAGACATGTAGAGACTGTAGCGTTTAGCACTCCTTTTTCCCTGGCTACCTAGAGAAATATTGTGTTTAATGGATATTATAGTACAGCCTACATCTACCAGTCAATCCCACCAAGTATTAGGTTATATTAAAAAATATATATTTTTGGTTCATTTATGAGCTTCCTTATAAAAAAACTAAGCTATGAAGCCACAAAATTATACACATGAAACATTTTATTTATTGTTAATAAACACAATGCTGTAAACTGTTTGTTCTAAAAATGAAAGAATTAAAACAGTTAGTAAGAACTTTTTATAAATCATGAGACATAAGACTAGATAAATAAAAGTTTTCTAATCAGATTGTTATCATTTGATAAAGTAAATTTTTTTTTTTTGGGATAAGAAAAAAAATCTTCCATATATTACCTGCTTCAATAACAATGCTGCCAGGAACTAAATCCAATTGTAATAATATCATACTAATATCCGGAGTGTATATAATTTGGGTCCGATGTGGCAATGTCAATGACCACAGCTCTGGTGTAGGTTGAAGAACATGGCCCCAACCTTTCGATAATTCTACCTAAGTTTTATAACAATACCAAGAGTTAAAGGCAGCTTCATCACTATTTCCTCCAGGCAACCAAGTTTTAGAAATATTAACCACCACCTTTTATGTAATGAGTACCCCAGTTGTGGGTTTAATTTCTAATTGGGAAACTAAATTATTTAAATTTTCTTGCTTTGTTAAAAAGACAAACAACATTTCATCAATTTTAACAAGTAATACATTTCTCAAAAGTCTGTAATGGAAAGTCTTTGGCTACCCCGTTACATGTGGGATATATTGTGAAGTTAATAAAAACTAAATAAACATACTATTTAAATAATATATGATTCTATGAATAATGTTTAGAAGTAGTAAAATATATATTTCAATGTTCTATTTGTTTCTTTTGTAATGATATTTATTGTTCATTTGATTTTACTAAATTTACTTAAGCAAAAACATAAAGATATAAACATAACCTAATTGTTTAGTACACATTGGGAAAATATTTTATACCCTATACAAAGCTGGATATACAATTCTCTTTAAACTTTATATATTCAAAATTGACTCACTCTGCTTCCATACTCAATGCCTATTAAATTTTTGACTTTTAATGCCCCAAATGTTGTTTGGTACACATTCTCAACCATTTCCCCTTTTTTATTTTTTATTTCAGGCCGCACATCAATGGCGTGAAGATTATTACTTAAGTACAAGATCACTGTATCTCCTTCATCTATCTTTTCTTTATAATTTCTAAAACTCATTTTAAAAATTATATACACAAACTTTAAAGTTTAAACGATATTCCTGTTTACTAACAGTTGACCCTACATGATACTTTGACATTGACATTTTATGGCAGAATTCTGAATGAAAACGTATTCAGTAAAAATTAATAACTAATGTTTATTGTAAAATTTTAAAGGAATAACACGTTATTTATATTTAAAACTCAAATATTAAATAAAAAATATATATGATTTATCTCATATTTGGTTCTTGAATATAGGACTAAGACATAAATAATCTGTGACAAAATTGACTGAGTATGATTTATAAACGTCACATTAGTATATTGTGATTATGTGTAAACAGTGTTGTTTTAAAAGGATTTAGTGGATTTGGATTTGGATCTCTTTAATATCTACGTTTAGCTTAATTTAAAGTGTAAGATTTAGTTATGGACAATTAAACAATCAGACTTTCATTTGAAGGGTTCCTAATAAACATGGTTAAAATGGATGCATCGAAAATTACAAGTAAAACAAGTTCCCTTAAAGCTTTAATTTTAAAAGCTTGGCGTGAAAGGTGGACAGATATACAATGGGGAATAAATATTAAAACTATTCTGCCAAGAGGAGTTAGCGGAGATTTGTATAACCTGGCTGACTGTATTCTCCAACAGGCAATGGTTGGCTGCGGTGCTAATCAATTAGTTATTTCGTATCT
Organism: Heliconius besckei; assembly: GCA_018249835.1. Classification (NCBI taxonomy): domain Eukaryota; kingdom Metazoa; phylum Arthropoda; class Insecta; order Lepidoptera; family Nymphalidae; genus Heliconius; species Heliconius besckei. The sequence goes on along the minus strand of DWNA01000715.1, from coordinate 8,808 downwards.
CAAGCATTCTTTAGCGTCACATTTGGTGTCATACGCCGCAGTGTTGCAAAGGATAGCCAAATTTGACGCTTTCCATAAACCTCACTGCATTTTAAGTTTACTGGAGTTCCTTGAGAGTTTTCTTGACAGCATAACATGCCGAAGTAAAATGGAAGAGGAAATACTGGCGTTTGCCGTATCATCAATCATTTTATGGTTACTCCAAGTCTACCATTATTCATTAAGTAAATATCCATCTTCTAATCCGATACAAAGTCAAGAATTACTTGAAAAATCAACATTACTATTAACTTCAATAGTAAATTCAGATTTTCTTATAGCTATGTTTTATTTAGCAAAGCAAAATGAGTCTGATGAATATAATGAAGTCACAAAGAAATGTCAAGAGATAACAGCTTTTATGATGATGAATACACAGTTCAAAGCTCCAGTTACAATTCATGATACTTTGCAAAAGATTTGTAATATGGATATAGAAAAAATTGCCCCACTGAACAATAAACCAGAGGCTGTAAGTCATTGCTTACAAGCTTTAATAGCTGTAAATGTTTTGGCAAATCCAAGTGCCGATGTACATCAACTTTCAGGACAATTGATAATGATACAAAGAATTAAGGCTTACCCATTATCAAGACTATATTGTGAATTGATAAGAGCATGTTTCGTATCCCTAAATGATGCTAGTAAGGATGCTTCTAAACAGGCTCTTTGGGCGGCATTTACTTTCCTTAAACTACCACAAATCATAAGTTATGTTCATAATATTTGTGGCACCAGTAATAAAGAAGGAGATGCATCAGCAGAAGTAATTGAAGCATTTGAAAAGTTATTACAAGGCACTCCCTTGCTAGATGTTGTTGATGCAAAGAATTCTTGCAACAGTATTGTTTCACTATTGGAACCTTTGGTGAAATTGAATGTTATATCAGAAACTCAGTTGGCTTATTTTAGTCAGAAAAGGGAAAGCAAAGATGTTAAATTACAAAAACTAGAACCAACTGGCCTACAAGGTTCAGTTCCATCTTTCATAACTCGGGCAGAGCCAACATTAGCCGGTATGCTTAAGACTATGGGAGGTGATTTTCATAAAACTCAGGATTCCTTGTACCCAATGCTATGCCAAATTGTTGGGGGAACTACATTAGACACTATACTCGCAGTTGCTACAGTAGAGGGAAAGTTAAAATTATTTGCATCAAGATTAATTAAATTTAATGAATTTGCTCTCCTGACAGCTAGTGAAAAGGGAGCATCACAATCAAAAGTTTACATATTTGATATATCATTTTTGATATTGTGCTCTATTGTACAAGAATATGGAGCTGAAGCTGTTCTTGATGAAAATGGAGACTCATTTTTTGAACTGTGGGTTAAAGACTGTATGGCTCACAAAGGTGTTTATAAATCACCTGATCAAATTTTGCAAAAATGTGATTCTCAGTTAGTTGACATTTTTATCCATCACCTTAGTGCTTCAGACTTTGACTTTAAGAATACTAATTTAAAACCACATGATTTGTGCACAAATGTGGCAGGTGTTATGAAAGAGGTTTTAATTGCATGGGAACAAGGTTCAATTTCCTCTACAGATGTTAAGAGAATGTTGGATTCAATGAGACAGAAAATGGCCTCCCTTGCAGTATGTGCTTCAGTTTGGTTGTGCTCTTACATGAATGTTGTTCATCAAGAAGCATTCATTAAACCGTTAAATATGGTACAGCTATTTTCATCAGCCCCAAGTGAAGTTGAATTAAGTCAAATTGATAACTTCAAAGAAAGGGCTCTGTTAATGTGTCAGATTATAAGAAAAATGCAATATGACATTCATCCCCCAGTTCTACCTAAACCTAAGATATTACCTTTTTCACATTGTATTGTTTCTCGTCAACCAATACTAGAGCAGCTACAAACAGTGTGGGATGATGTTAAAACTCGAGGATATTTACACATAGATGCAACTCATATCGTGAAAAGTCTTTTGAATACAGCTGGTTCTGTATGGTTCGTGACTAACCTCATTAAGGAAACTCTTAAATTTAGATATCAAGACGATTTAGATAGATCTGTAGATATTGTTTTGGCGATGTTTTACTTAGATATTGAAAAGTGTACGGAAGCCCTTTTAACTCATGTACTGCCTCAGTATTTGTATAATGCCAAGTTATGTGATGAATTAGTTGAGCCACAATCGGCTATATTGGCAAAATTATGCGTATATGCTATTTACGCGGCGCTTGAAAGCAGTATGACGTTTAGATCTACAGCATCTAGGAAGCGTCGACATGATGATTCAGAAGATCTAGATGCAATGTGTTCTTCTAATAAAGTAAGAAGGCTAAATGACAACTCCTCTGATTCTATGTATTACTCCCAAGGACAGAGCGTTCCAGGAGCCAATATTCGAGAGCCTTTACAAACAGCTTTGGATGTATTGTATAAGTCATTTTTACAATTAGCAGGGAAAAATGGGGATGTTACACCTCAAACACAGTTTATTTTCGAATTTTTGGTTTATGCTGTACAATGTGGACAAGAAAGAGCTCAAGTTGTGTTGCAGAAGATGCCAAGTGAAATTGTTCCTACGTTGATAAAAGCTTTACCAGAAAATTTTAATATTGCACTGATTTTAAGACTTTATGATTTGTCTACTCCATATGGTAGGAAAGATACAGCAAGGGATCTTTGTTTGTTAAGGAATATGCGTCTTAGACCTGAATAGATAAGGTACATATTAACGTTTAATTAGTTTTATATTCTCTTAAATATTTGTAAAGTAAAAAAAATACTGTTTTACATTTATCAGAAAATACTTCCTTAATAAAACATTTTTTTAAATAAAAATTGTTTTGTCTAAATTAAGTAGAAAATTGTTATACCTACCGTGTATACCACGAATTGTTTAATAAACACACTTGTAATAAAAAAGATTGTTTTTAATTATATTTTCCTTTATTTTCATAATCAATCAATTTTTAATTTAATTTCTCCTTTGCCGTTAACAATTACTTAATAATATAAACCTGTCATCTTTAGAATATTTTTTACAATATTAATTAAATAATCTTAAAAATAATAATTTCAAAATATTGGACGGATAGGACAGTGATTGCATAAAACAACGAAATTATGACTGCAATAAGAAATGAAAAAAAATATGGCTTCATAAAAATTATGAAGTATATATAAATTTCGAAGTTTCCATAATATAAGAAATTTTATGCTTATTTAAAGTTAATTGATCCAAAATTAATAGAATGATTAATATTGTATTTTAAAAATATTTTTTTGACGAGTTTGGAATTTCAAACTTTATATTATAAAACCGTTTTATTACAATACACTAATTACAAGAAAAAATTGAGAATTGCACAAGAAATAGAGACAGATCCTGTCTTGTTAAACTAAAATTTATTAATTTATTTACATACAATATACATAATTATACTAATTCCTCACATTTTATGTGACATCGAGTTTGTACACGCTATTTTACAAATTCTTATAAACACATCACAGGGGAGTTCCAGAACGCTTACCTCATGTGGGTAGTTAACAACTAAGAGTATAAGGTAACAATATATTATTCTATATTTATATACTAAACAATATTATGCTAGTTATAATGCTGGTTTCTTTGCATTTGGTGAGTCGGGGTGGGGACGATCTGGAACCAAATATATAATTTAAAGTATTTAAAATGACAACTTGATAAACTCTAGACTTAAGATTAATCGTAGCGCAGGGCATACGCGTGTGACCGAAAGCGTTGTTGGTTCGATCCCACTCGAGTAAATTAAATATTTAGTATTTTCATGTCTTCGAACTGGCGTCGAGGCAAAGCGCGGCGTTGAGTGCTGCTACACAAACCGTAAGATCATCAAAATTCGGTGGAAAGTGGTACAGCGGGAAGCTGAAAAAACATTATTTAGGGCAATCATTTAAAAAATATATTAAAAGATATCAATACCTATAGGCCTTCTAAGATTTTCATCTCTAATAGCATCAGGTGTTTTGACTCGTATTCTGGTACATTCCTCCCCATCATTTGCGAACGCCCTCTGACCCCTATTCCAATGGTAGGAACTTTCGGTTGTGACTGTACTACATCTATTTGTGTGTGGAACAAATTGTTCTGGTGACCAATCGAAGACGAATGTGTGATAATTTTGTGTGTAAGCTGTAGGGGTTCCTGAAGGCGTTGGAGGTGTTGTAGTGACGTAAGGGGCCAAGTCTTGATGGCAAACATCAGGAACTTTTTGGAGTGCTGACTCCGACCACGTAGGACTAGGATTCCACTGGTCCATCTCGGTTTCTGTTATATTATAGTTCTTGGAACCAGGTCTTCGATTGGTTATCGTAGCTGTCGCTACTAATGTGTCACCATTAGATGTTATGTGAGGCGATATGTTAGTGATGGGCGTTTTATCTTCTGATTTTTTTCGTTTTGCATTAGGTTGCCGTGTGTCTTCTACTCGAAGGTTATGGTACCTGGAATAAAAATCTAAAGTTAAACTTGGGGTATTTTTTCATAAGTATAGAATGGTGGTATAAATATTAAAGAAAATACTTTTATACATATCGATGTGAAGTTTTCGATTTACATGGATGATAAATTAAAAAAAACATTTAAAGCCTACCTGTTTTCCTGAAGGGAAACGGAGTAGTCGACTGGTCCATTATCATGCCTCTCATAGGCATAATGTATGGGAGTTAAATGCGGTGGAATGTGTGGTATATGAGGTTGTACAGTGGAATTTGGCATTGCAACTGGTTGATTTCCATTTATACAGACTGGTGGTGCTGTATACTGTATATTGGAGGGATACACTTGTATATCTGGTGGGGGAGGTCCATACATTCTGGTAGCTGCCTCGTAAGCCAATCCGTAGTGCAGTTTCGACTGAACTGCATAATAGTGGTACAGCCACGGGTTCGCTTTCATCACTGCTGCTTCTTGCTCACTGTTGGAAAAGAAAATTAAATTATTATACTCTATCATCTATTCTATATAATATTTTCTTATAATTATTTTTTTTTGAAATGGAGCGACGTACTAGACTGCGCGCGATGATTATGTATTTAAATATCATACTTTTTTTCTCGTCTTTTTTTTTATATATACGAGTATGTATGTCTATTTTTTTCATTGGAAAAAACAGTTAATAAAAAATTAAAATCAGTGCTAAAATCACTTTTTTATACTATAGGGAAAAATAATTCAACTAACAATTCAAAGACCAAAAAAAGCATTAAGCACCTCTAAACGTAATGTGAGAAACATCAATATAATTATGTTCAAGCGATTCTTATTGTTGGTAAGAATAGCATATCACCATATCTACGACTCTGTTACATGCTTTACCCATTAGTAGAAACTGTGAATGGGGACCACTAAAGTTTAATGTTTATATTAAGTAGTACCGCCAGCTTTTGCGCGTTGTATGTGAAAATTATTTTACAATGCACAGGGCTATGTAAAGGAGTACGGTCGAGCTAAATTATTTCCTTTGATAAAGCCAATAATCGTTATACTGTTAAACTTTATGTTGGGGTTTGATAAACAATGTTAATTTTAAATTCTGTTATTCTGAGGCTAGTCGTGGCGTAGGCTCATAAGTGTGAATTCGATTCGTGTCAAAGCGTGTCGTTGAGTTTCGCCACTCAACAAACAATGCTTCCAGAATTCGGCAGAAAGTGTGGAGCGGAGTGTCTTAACACTAGGCTACCTCTGCCTACTATACTAAATGCGATGCTCAGCTAAAAAAAACTATTCTGACGGTAGTGTTTGAAAATTGTTTGGTAGAATTTGTTTAATTAGTCTTATCTATTATTGTAGAGATATTTATGCAAAATCTTAATAGATATCGAAGGATTGCTTCACCTAACAATAGATACTTATTTCTTAATAGTGTTTCATGTGTAATTGTTGCCACCGAAGTATTAAACTTGTTGTTCCTACGTGACCTTTAATTTTACCTCAAGCTTTGACTTTACCTTTTAGATAGTGGATGCGGGGAAATGTCACATAGTTGGACTGAGTCCTGGACTAAAGATACAGACGCGAGGGAAATGTTTCTGAACTTTAAATACTATTAATGTCAAACTAAACTATTGTAAAACAAAAGCGACGCCGATAAGGACGTTCTAGAGGTGAAATTATATATATTATAAATTTTATATTTACGTGTTTTCTACGTATTTCTGAATAGTTATAATAAAATAAATTAATTTAGCTTCACCTTTACCTTAGAACTTAGTGTTAAGACACTCCGTTTCTATACAACAGTTCTCAAGTAACACTTCTGTTATTTGAAACTGAAAATTGGTTGTATTTAGTTACATCTAAGCTAAGTAATATTTGTGTATCAAATATATATGGATATTTTCAAATCACTTTAGGCAATATAGAATATCGTTAAGTACCAATAATTTTCTATTTAGGAGGAACGAAAATCAGGAACTAGTATTTGTTCTTCATAACATACTTATATGTGTATACATAGAATAAACTTCGTAAATATCTTCTTCTTACTATATTTATATGAAAATATTTATATATTTTATTACTATATGTCCTATTAACACTTTTCAGTGTGATAGTACCAAGATGAAACTTTCAATATGTTTTGGACGACAACAAATCGTTTACTATTCGAAGATAACTAAGAATCAAAGGGTAAGGTGGATAAGCGAACGCGTACACACGTACGGCATAATGAACTTGACCTTCTTGAATTAAACGTGATTTAATATTATATTGTTTTAGGCCGTCGTAGCGAGTGATTGTAATGCGTCGGTTGTGGATTCGATTCCCAGTGGAATATTTTATTATTTAATTATATTTAGATTTCATGGCTTTGGTGGTGGCAAAACTGCAGCGTTGAGTTTCGTCACTCAATATTTTTGAGTGACGAAACTCAACGCTGCAGTCTTGTCTAGTAAATTCGGCGGGTAGTCACGAATGGAGTGTCTTAACACTGTGTTCCCGCTAATACCCGTGCTATATGCGGGATACAACGTGAAGCTGATAAAAATAGTTCATTCGAATAATAACATACAAAATTTATTTTAGTTCATATTTACATAACAAAAAAATATATTTTTAGCAACATAACTATCTAAGTCGAGATTATTTTTAAAGAAAGAACGAACAGAGAGAGAGAGAGATAGATTTAATTTATTTCATTATACTGTGATGTATTATAGGCTATTATAGTAGTTAGTTAGTAGATGACGTCAATTATAATGTCGTTCTGTTTGTAAAGGCTGTTATAATAATTTTCATTATGAATTGCGTGTCTTTAGGAAGAAATCTTACCTGGCTGGCAGCTGCAGTATCGCATAGTAATAGTGTAATTAAGGTCCGTTCCCCCCATAACAAGTTGCAACCTTTGCCCTATACTACAACCAGAATATACTGCTTTATTTTAGCAAACTCAACCACCGATTTTTATGAAGGCAAATAGAAAATACGGGAAAACAACTTGTTTCCCTACTTAAAACAATACGATAAACAGACATTTTAAAATGTTAAATAATACAGTTTGGATGTTCATTGAAAATTCTTATTCCTATCGGCTAGAATTGTAATGTAAGCCCTTGTTATGCATAAACGAGTTAATGGCATTTGGATCTGGTACTCCAACCGTCCTCCAATTTGTGCGTCCGCATCGTACCAACTCATAAATCTCAGGAACATGACACACGCGGCCAACCCGTTGACAATTCGTTGTCGTCTACAGCACGGCTGCACGTGTAGAACCCACAACTCCTATGGATTTATTAAGACGTCACAACGTATAAGGCGTTCAGTAATAAAACTTCCTTTAAAGGTTATGCCGACATAATGAATAAGATGGAGAGAGGGTTTAAATAAATACAATTATAAGCTGCTTGTAATGATTTAGAATGAAGTCGATTCCCCATGGTGTAATGTTGTACTGACAGTTAAAAGGTTTAGTTAGTTATTAAATATATGATAGTTGGTGTTACTAAAGCTAGAGCATTTATCACTAAAAAGCACGAAGAGACGCGAGTGAGTTGCGCAAGCGCATACAGAAACGTGACAAATGACGTAATTCCTCGAACAATGCTAGCTAGAGCTTTCGAGCTGACTGAATGTATTGTGTTAACTTCCAAAGTTTTAAAAACTGGTGCAAGTACGAGTAGAAGTGAATTTATCTATCACATGGTTAACCTTTTCTTTAGTCAAGGTATAACTGTTCTAATGAGATTATTTTATAAATTTAATTTTTAATTTTTCAAATTATATTATCTTGAAGCCAGTCATAGCGCTGGGGCACAAGCGCGTGGCTGTATATACAATTGAAATTAAATATGTCATTTTATAATTTCTTCGTTCTGGTGTCGTGTCTGGTGTCGCCACTCAATTTGGTAGAAACTGGGCAACGGAGTGCCTTTGCAAAAACATAAAAAAAATGCCTCACTAATTTGAAAAGAAATGACTTTGGCGTAATTAAAGTAATTTAAAAATATACAGCTATATTTATACAAATCGGCCCTATCTAGATACTCACTGAATGTCCAGGTCACTCTCGTCACCCACTCACGTAGGTATTCATTTAGATTTACTATCTGACGATTAATTTGAGGTCTTAGTCACCGCTACGCATAATGAGCTTGTTCGGAATTATCTGTTAAATTAATAGTTGCTTTAATAGCCTTAGGCTTGTTGTGATAAATTCAAATACACTCAGGGGTGCTATTACGATGCCATTTTTCATTGAAAATCGATATTTTCGAATCGATTAATTTGTTTTTAGCTAATGCCTCGTATGTTTATTTAAG
>DWNA01000714.1:0-19757 GCA_018249835.1 Heliconius besckei | reverse complement strand
CACTGTGACAAACCGCAGTACTCGCTAATTAGTAACAAGCTTAATTGAATTCCTAATCTATGAGAATTTGTATTTCGCATACTTCCTCATTATGTTTATATTTAAATTACTTTCGATTCCCCGTCCCGGTAGAAATAGCTCGGCGTTGAGTTTTACAGAGTGTCTTTACACAAGGTGGTTTTTGTCCACCCTGATTGATGTGGAAGATGAGTGAATCTACAATAAAATCAGCTTCACGCTGTGTCCCGCACACGGCAGGGTAGGCAAAAGAAATCTAATATTAGTACACTCTGTTCCCTCTGTTTTTTTAAGTAAACAATCCGCAAAAGTTCAGAAAACCTAATTTCAGGGCGGCCACGACTCGTCGGCCGTACGTCGGCCGTCGGCCGTACAGAGTACTAAGCGAAAAAAACTACACTACTACTATACAGAGGACTAAGCGAGCTAAAAGCGAAGAGTCATTCATTGCATTGTCAATTTTCCTCTAACGTTAGAAACTAGCCGAGCACACTCATCTGGGTAGATAGGGAAAATATACTCATAATAATATTTCTTGTATTACTTTAAGTATATAATATTACCTTAAGTTACCCATCCATTTTTATTTAATTAGGTATTAACTGCAATTAAATCTACAGGTACGCATAGGTTAATGGATATCCATTAACATAAGTAGATTTAAATACGATTTACGATCAGATTTGTCAATTCTGATTTACAAGTGCTTAAAGTAATATTCAATACAAGAAAGTTAACAATATTTGCAAATAACTTTATATTTAAAAGCAGTTGTTAGAAGGCGAGATAACACAATCGACACTATCTCTTGTGGATGAGAATCGAACTCATGACTATTACCTTAGGAAACAGGTTCAATATTATTGTACTCCATGAATGTTTGCTCCTACTCTTACTCCACTGACCATATAAAAATATATAGTGTAAACTAAAATACACATTATTTTATCCATTACATTTCAAATTACAATTTTCGTATTTGCAGTTGTTTAATATTTATTTTTAAACAAACTACAATTGTATAAATAAAAGGATATGGTATGTCCACAATAAGAAAACAATCACATGTTCTTGGAAATTTAATGACTTTAATAGAAGAAATAACTAAATTAAAAACAGCAAGATAGAAAGAGAAAAAAAATCATTCATCATTAACATTTTCATCTGATTACGTTGAAGCGAAGACCAAAATTAAATCAATGACCTAACAAAATATACAACAAAAGTCATCAAATTAATCGTGTCCGACCATCAGTTAGTCTAGCGTGGACCGCGGCTCTGCTCACCAAACCTATATAATAATTATAATATAATACAACATACATACAAATTTTGAATAATAAGGGGGTAATGTGATTAAAATGAAAAAAAAAGCTAAATAATTGTCTCCTACTTATATAATGTGTAATAATATAAAGTGTCCACTACTTATAAACGTATAACTATAGCTTACATAAATTTCCACACGAGTACTCTAAAGCGTAGTCCCAAACCGAACCAAGTACTAACAATGTGAGTCGAGTTGAGCTCAGCTTAGGGGGCCGTCCGTGAGTGACGTCACACGTTACACAGGGAATATTATATTATATACAAATTTATTTTTCGAAAGTATAGTTTTAATTTGACAATATTTATGTGTAAAATTGCTAATTATTTTACTTGTATCATCATCACCGTATGTCGGTCCAGTCCTCTAGATCGTCGGCTTAGAATGTAAACCTGCTAACAACCTATTACGCTAATTCTCAAAAGAGACAATAAGTTTTTAAAAAAATATGAGTATATGTAAATTATCAAAAGGTTTTTAAAATTAAGAAAATTGATTTCTATCTCTTACATAATTAATAAACTAAAAAGTCGATTTTGTATTCTTTTTTACACTATCGAATGATATAAAATGTTCGAGACATAACGACAAAAAACAGAATTAGCAGCTCTAAGCCAACGACATAACAAATAGCAGCTATGACAAGAACGGTTGAGGGGTCAAAAATAATGAAATTGGTGTCGTAATTTACGGACGGCCCCTTACGATTGTTGCGGCTATGCTCCTGGAATCGTAACAATCTAGCTTTTTTTGGAGTTTTACTTTTTTACAATATATAGGATTTGTTTTTACTATAATTAATTAATATCTAATATTTACAATGGAGGTGAATGGACATTATTCAGAACTCTACTTATTTTATATCGAAAATTAATATGAAATTCCTACCCAAAATGAACATTATCTACAAATTTAATAAAATCGGGATTGGGCAAGTTGTTTCGATTATTGTCCAGTAGTCTCGGTGCGGACACGAGGAAGACTAAAAAATTTCAATTTTTATAATGAAAACCTAAAAAAATTACATTTATATTATTAATAGCATATACTCGTACATGGATGTTAGTTTCTAGTCGCATTAGTAGCATTACCGAAAAAAAACTTAGTCAAGTGTACAGAAATATTTTTACCAAGTTTTTTTTTAAACCAAAGTGTAGTACACCTACAACCTATTCTACCTACCGCCTAACAAAAACTGCCTCGTGTCCGTCAACAGCTATTCAACAAGGATTCAACAACAGTACATATAACCCCGGAAACAATTACCCAATCTTGTTTAAAAGCAAAATTCTCACCACAAATTAATCTAACATAAAACAGATCGAGCCTCTGCCTTCGCAAACGATGTACATCACTCAAATTCAAACACGTTAAAATGGCGGCCGATAGCGATGTCAACGGTAGGAGGCATAGACTCGATCTTATGTACAGGAGGCCGTCAGCGTCCTATCGTCAAAAACAACCCCGAAAATTGCAATTGCAATGATTCGCAAATAATAATATTAGTAAAAACAAAACCGCGGCCAGCCATTATCAACTGTTGAAACAGTCGTCGTCGAATTCTATACAAGAGTAAACACTCGCACCTATCAGAACTTCTCGAACCCTCTGGAACCAGTCAGTTTTGTCAGTACACGAAATATTCAATTTGCGAATCACTTACAAAATCTTGTCCTATAATCAAAATTCTTATTACGACGTAAAATGTACTATACAATTTTCCATTGAAGTGAGTTGAGGTAATATTCTATATAACATCTGTACGATCCATATTACAATTTTAAGCACACGTTAAACGAACATTCATTCAGGGTGTATATTTACAAGGTGTACGATATAGGCCGGCCGCTGACGGTCTCTGACGTAACGGGGGAGAGGGGGTGTAGGTTCATATTTTGTGTATCTTCTGCGACACGACGACGGGGTTGTTGCGGCGTATCTCCTGCGCGCCGAGCTCCCGGTAGTCGAACGAGCACTCGTGCTTGTCGCTGTATCGGTGCACCGCGCAGAATAGACCCCCGCAGCGGCACTCGAACCCTGCAAATTACATTTGTAACAGTTAGAATATTCCATCGTAACAGAATAAGTCGGCGTTCAGTTGTAGACGAATGCTTTGGGTTCCATTTAGTCAGACTAATGATAATACATATTTAAATTATTCGCTCTGGTAGACGGAAGTCACTCAATACGCTGAAATATACCGTTTAAATAATATTATCACAAATAAAAGAAATCAAAAATATATTTTCTTCTTAGGCTACTAAACAAATGAAGTAATCTCAATATTATAAAATAAAAATGACATTAATATATGTGAACATGTTCTATTAGTCACATCAAATTTATTACTCTGCAACACAAGCAAGCAACTTACATTGCAGTTTTTACAAACAAAAAATCGATACTTATGTGAATATAAAGTAATAAATGCATCTAATTCGTAAATAATTTTAAAAATCATATTTAATTATTAAATTAAAAGAGGCATGCCCTATTTAAAAATAGTTTCAATTAACCTTAACGCTTATCAGGCCACACGCGAATTATAATTGTTCACAGCACATTGATAACATTAACAATGATAATGCTTCAGCTTAGTGGCTTGCATACATTTATGATATGAAAAATATTGGATATTATTAATATCCTATACTAAATTGCAATACTTGAAGTAAAATATCACATATAAGACATTGTTACACAATAAAATAAAAATAGAAGAAATAACGGCTGGAAATAATGACAAATTGCTCAATTATAAAAAGAAATAATAACATTAAAAAAAATTATAAAACATAACTAAAAGATGCCAAGTTATTAAGAGAATTATATACTTCTTCTATAATTTATTTTATAAAACAAAATAATGAGTATCAACATCAAACGTCACACACAAATAGACCCGTATTCACACAACGACATAGCATTATGTTACGCTGAATAGCATAGTTACGAGCGACGAGATGAAAGGATAAAATTACAAAGTGTATATTCAAATTATTTTTGTTATTAAACAAATATAGAATAATATATCCGACTTCTTTGAATGTGATATCTTCTAAAGGTTTTAGCGTGTTATATTTCGTCTACTTTACTAAATAAGTTCGTGATAATATACAAAGTAATTTAAAAGTGATTGGCTTATCACAACGGAAATAACACACTTTGTTGATGAAGTTTTAAATCACATATGTATGTTTTATAAAATAACTTTCACATTACTTCAGTGTCACCAATACCTAGTTGGTACTCGAAAACCATTACCAAAGAATTGAGTTTTAATTAATAAAAACAATGTTATTCTTGCGATCCAATCCTATATGAAGATTGAACAGAGTTGTTGGAACTTAAATATAAATTCTTAAAAACTAAAATTACAATTGTTTTAAAATATTTTCCAACAGAAAACAATATTTACCTGTGAGTCCAACCTTCTTGCGGCAAACTGCGCATCTGTTCTTTTTCTTTTTGTCTTTACTGTCCTTGTCGTCAGCATCGGTGTCTGACGCACCGGTGCTTGCGCCGCTGGTGCCGGCCCCACTCTCCTCTTCCAGTTTCTGAAAAAAGCCGTCATTAACATTAATTTTATGAAATAAAAATTACAACCAAAAAAATTAAATATTAGCATGTTATGGATTCTCGAAGATCTCGGAGCAGGACCTGGCGTATGACCAAGGCATGAAGCCGACAATGCGTATTAACACTCGTTTTCACTGTCCGAGCTCCTCTCTCTCCAGCTAACTAAATTCATAGTGACAATATACTTCGAAGTATATTATAGAAAGATATTCGACATCCGTCTATATCACGAAAGCTTTTGAAAATAGCATCACTTAGCACTACAAGTTACCCGATCGGCACAATTAGTTAAAAAAAATTGTGAAATATTGTACGTTTGCACATAACAATAATAGTGGACATAGTAGACCGACCCGTTTAAGATATTTTTTGCTACTGCCTATTTCAGCGGAACCATATTTGGGTGAAGTTTTATAATTTTTAGAGCCCACTGCTGCCGCTTCCTCGTGTATCGTATTGAAGTCCTCCTTGATACCAACGCTCTTTTTCAGTTTTAATTCATCATTGGAGTTATCTTGAACCCGCTGCGTCTTATCTTCTATTTTGGGCTCGGGAGCATAATGAGCGCGTTCAGGTTTGTCAGTAGTTCCGTCCGGTGTTGGCAGCGATGTGCTGTCATTTATTTCTATAGACAAGCGTTTATTTTCGATGCTTTTTGATCGTGACACTGCTAAGCTTTGACTGAGGGCCGAATTTTGGCTGTTGTTACTAGATTTGCTGTTTCGTCTCGCGGCTTTCTTCAATATTCTCTTCCCTTTCGATTCTTTTTTGTTAGGGTCATTTTCCATTATTGTGTATTTGTATAGGGATTTTAAATATTTTGACTGGAATAATAATGAAAACTAAAAATACTATTTAAAAATGACTTAAAAATCATATTGTATAAAATCGTTATCGTCACTTTACCACATGATTACAATACGATACTGTCCAGCCATTGTAAAATATTTTTAAACAAATAGATAAAAATTAAAAATCACATGTTTTTTGTACATTTTCTAAAATAAAATAACAAACACAGTAAAATATATTTTTGGTTCTCTTGACAGATACGTCTGTTTGGATATACTTCTTATTTTAATTTGTAAGCGCGGTGTGCCAGTTCTCGTTGGACGTCAAAAATAAACAAATCTATTTGGTGATTTCATCGACAATATTTTCATCGTACACAACAAACTCTACAATCTCATTACTTATTTATTCGTCCTTTTGTATTATATCCGCATTTACTTCCACTTTAAAGGCTAGCTATGATGAGGAACAGAATTTGTATTCAGATAAGGGTTTTATGGACAAGCTTGTATATACATAATAGGAGCAGTTATTTATTGTGACACACGAGTACTAGAGCATCAGGGTCGTCGCTATGGACGGCACAATGTGCGGGAGTGGCTTAACGTCGGCTAATTGATATACGTCCAACGGCAGGGTTGAATATTCAACTAGTGTCGTTAACGGACTAGACTTCGTTACGTAACACATTCCATTTGGTTCTACTGTTGAACTTATTAGTTCTATTTTCTTATTTTAGATCTGTTAATAGTATTTTAATTATCTAAATTTGAATATTCATAGCGAAAATTATAATTTATATTATCTATCTTTATATTATCTATCTTTATATTATCTATCTTTATATTATCTATCGTAGCCGCTCGAAGTAGACAAACAGAGACATTAACATTCAATTCCTGTTGTAGCGGTAACGTATAATTATGTGCGAGGTGAATTTTTTACATGCCTTTGTAAGACATCACAATAAGTTATTGTGCGCCCATTAAAAAACAAACTATTTATACTGCAAGATATTCCTTGGCTTAGATAGAATATGCTTAAAGAATAATGCTAATTTCTTCATAGTGAAATCTAACAAAATCTTACCTGCAGTGCCATTGAACCTCAGTTATGTCGCCACCATATAACATACACTGAATGAGTATGGATAATAAATGTGATTGTCAGCACAAAAATGGCCTAACTAAAATTCCAAGGAAACATATCTTCATATTTATTCATATATTTATATCTCTTAAAATAAGTTTTAATTAGTCCACTTCTGTACGACAACTTAAATATGTATATGTCGACATAAACGACAACGTTATCACGACTTTCTATTATAATGTGATAAATTATAAACTGCGATACCACAAGCGATTGGAAAACTAAATTGGAATGACCGACACCAATATATGGTATAATTAAGATTATTTATTAATAAGTATAATTCTATTGTTGAAGTGTGAAGTGTTGTCGTTCATATGTTTATGTAAAAGCGAATAAATTACACCAAACAGCAAATAATATCTTTATTCTTTGATAATTTATATTAATATATGCACTATAATAGTCACGTTTCTTGAGAAATCATGAAATTCATCATTTTCATACATGACTACAAATTTTATCATAGATGAATATCAGAAGATAATAAGATGTTGAAATTTATAGATTTAAAATGTATAGTTCCATATGGCATATAAATTTTGTATAATATATTTTTCAAGCACTACGTAAATATCACAAGAATGAATTTTAAGTCGCTCAGTACGTTTATATTCGTTTCGCTCAGTTAGTTTCGTATAAATATTGATTCTAAAATCTTACGCAAAACTACTTTGGCCAACAAACAAAGGTATTTAATTAAAATGATGCATACATATGGCTCGCATATCTTTGTTTCGGCGTGATTCACCTCTATCTGGCAAACACTCAAAATCAGGTCAATGTGATTTGCACTTTTGCACTGACACCAGCTCTTCATTTGCTAAGCTGTTGTTATACACTCAGCCCCAGAGACCAGAGTGGTCTGTTTCACCTATATTATTGATATTCCCTATAATATACAACGTGCAAATAATATTGAATTAGATAGTACTAGATTGCATATATTGAAATAGTTGAAACGAATTAATTATTCGCTTAATTTAATCAATCATAATGCAATAAAAACACAACTTTATATAAATTTACCGTCTCGATACACATAAAGTTACGTACAGCATGTTACAGTACAAAGACTAAAGTCTAAATATAAACGGTTAATATGAAAATTAAAGTTGAAGGATGGAATTATTATTAATTTATGAGTATAAGATACCACTCATAGATTACCAGCATGTTTCACCATTCCCCTTTTATCCTTAACAATAGATCAATTTATTTAATAATGATAACAGAGGCAGAACTATATACTAGCAATGATATTTTTTTCATGAAATTACTTACCAAAGTAGAATTTAATTATTATCGCTTCAAACAGCCTCTAAACGTGTGAGTATAATAAATTAACAGTACTGTCACGTAGTATAAAAAGACACGTAAAAGATTGATTACTGGAATATTATGGAATATTATGAAATGGTACTTATATATATACATATAATATGTAACGCTCGTAATGCTGCCCCACACCAGCAAGTGGCTACTGTTATATTTATGATATCGACGGCGTGAGCTACAACGGTTAATGGACCGTAACCCTAATGCAATGTGGATCGATTTGTAGAAGTGCATCCAATGTGTCTAAAGTAGTAATAAATATGAAAGGTTCATTTGGTGTTTCGAAAGTATGTACGATACGACCGGTACCGTGTTTGGTGGTATTTCATATTATCATACAATAACTGATTAGAAAATGCTCTTTAGAATCCGTGTTGGCTGTAACTAATAACTCGAAACAATAGATTATACAATATCTCGAGACAAAGTGTAGGAAAACGTCATGACACAGTGGTGTTTGTGTGGCATAATAAGCAATTACAGCAGAGATCCTTGGATCTGTCTCTCGCTCGTCACAAATATTAAACGTACAAAGTGCTGTCAATAAAGTATCAATTTATAAGTTCAAGTATTTATTTGTTTCATTGAAAGTATTTCTTTGTCCCTTCATGTATCACTATGCCTTGTTTCATAATAAATATATATTTGGCATCCTTTTGAAATTTTATTGTTCTAAGGAATGTAAGGTGATCGGTACAATTGTTGGCACGTGGTCCATTACTAAGCATACCTATATAACCAGTTAGTATATGCATATACTAGTTAGATAAAGTAATATGTCATCATTATCTATGGCAAGTATGCGAGCACAGTACTGAGAAACTAATACCGTTCGCTCTGGCTAGCATCTGTTGTGATATGCGAGTAAGTTTCGATACGTGTGTGTAAATGAGTATGGTTTCTGTTATGTATTATCGGTATAAATGCAGCCAGCCTTGTGACGCGCAAATCAGGCACGTTACCGGGCACTAGTGTTGGGACAAACACTATATAGTTCAAGTTTGTATTAAATTATATTTTGTTTGACTAAATTAAAACTTAAAAACCATATTAAAGTTAGTGCAATTACGTAGTTTTCTTGCCACGAGTTTCAAATAAAAAAATATATTTCAATTAGAAAAAGATAATACCTAAAAGAAATAAATCATTAGTATCAAACTGAGATTTGATTGAAATTAGACTTCAACACAAATGAAAGCATGAATTAATATAATGTTATTTACGAAATATAACAAACTAAACTATATAAGTAAGGAGATGTATATATATATAATAAATGTGGCCTCACGTCTGTGTGTAGCTGCGGCTGCACCGGCAGCGCGGGCACTGTGGGCGTGGCGGCGGCGAGCGGCGTGGCGGCCACGAACGACGTGGACACTGGCGACGGCGTCGTCGCCGGCGGCTGCTGTTTCTTTTTTAACGCTTCCTGAAATATTTGCAACAAGTATAAGTATATGATATAAATAACTTTTTTTTGAAGGCATTGCGCGTAAGTGGCGGAACCCACCGCCGCGCTATCTAGCATAATGTTCGGACAAATATTTAATTCGGAATTTATTAGGTATGCCTATCGCTAAACCTGCGAAAAAATTACTATGGACAATTAAATATTGTAATGATTGTATCAAAAAAATATTGATTTTTATAACCTACACAAGATAAACAATGTGTTAAAATTATATTAATTTAAAGATACTTCACAAATACACCAATAAACGTCATCTATACAACAGTATAATTAAGTGCTTATTATATACTTCGTAAAATTAATTAATAGTAGTTACAAGTGCAGAAAACAAGGCAAAACATATATCTTCTTAGATGGCATGAGAAACTAAGATACGCTAAGTTAGTAATTTCCATGTGAACTAAGTCTTTATGAGGAAAATGTACAGGATAGGTGAGTTTTATATTATTAGTGAAGCAAATCAACGCGTCATTTCTAAGCTTCTCCATACAATGATCTACCTCAATTAGAAATATACTTTGACCTTGACAAAAGTCAAGATAAATATAATATAAATAGATATGTTAGCGAAATTTTTTATCCTGCATGAGTAGGCAAAATGAACCTAATAGAAAAACTCTCTGTTCTTCGCTTTCTGTCCAAATTTAGGATATATTGAATGGTGACATTCAAAGCCGCGCTTTTTTTTGTGTTATGAAACCAAAAATGAAAGTAATTTATTCCCCGAATGGGTATCGAACCCAAAAATATCGTATGTTAGTTATAAGTTCAATGTTAAACTTAAACTTAAAATGCGATGTAATTAATTACTTATATAGAAATCAGTAGTAGTTTAAGCTATACAAACCACCAGCTATACAAACAAATATTAAACATATTGCATGGGCATTCTAAAAACTATTATAACAACATTATGAACAACTTATTTATTTTTTTGTAAAAACAAAACATATCTTGAAAAATTTCCTTTATTATAGCAAACTACTGAGAAACCATTCAATATGCGTAGTTCAATTTCCAGTATGAAGTAGGAATCACTGCAAGTGATTGAAGTGAAATGAAGAAAAATGCCAAGACAGATATAATAAAAATAATCCAGTGAAAATGCTGTTTTTTCATATCATTGTTTAATTTTGCTATCCTCAGAAAAACCTACCCCAGGCATAAATCTATATTATTTTATATAACATTTAATAATTTATATCCCTACGGTGTAGCGATTCAAACGAGGTGCTCTATTTTCTCGTCATATGCGGGATACGCATATAGAACACAAATTACAACAATTCTCTTTACAAACGTGTGGTATAATCTCTTTAGTCTAATTAAACGTATAATCGATTTTTCTAGGTGATAAATGGATAAAGCGGCGGAGGAATAAAAAATATATATCTGATTATTGTTATTTTAAATTTTCTCTTTATATTATTACCTTCATATCGTTAAATTGAGAGGGTAGTACGTGAAAAGAGAAGGATACGATTATATTTAACACTTAATAACGACCGATTTAAATTCTTTCATACTATTGTAAGATATAAATAATAATAAACAAACAATGTTTGTCTTAGTAATACATTTCGACAGATTATTTACGCAGATATACATTAAAAACAACATTCAGCATAAATTAGTGCATATATTAAGTGAGATGGGCTGTAAGAAAGGTGAAATTGCAACTTTTTAAGCCGATAGCAAGTGCCCGTAGTGCGGCTATCCCGACCGCATTTTTGAAGTCGCTGACTAAAGAAATTAGTTTATCTGTGGCTGTGAGAGTACCACGTATTGGACATGACACTTTGTCGCACTGTAATTGACCCAACTTAGAAAACCGCCACGTCGAAAAATTTACTTTTTAAAAGCTTTTATTTAATTTTGTTTAGCTTCACGCTGGGAGACAGAGGGAACCTAGTATTAAGACACTCATTCCCCATTTCTTGTCGATTTATGGAAGCATTACGTGTTGAAAGGCTGCTTTGCCTCGACACTAGAGCGAAGAATTAAAAATAATAAATCGGGTCCACAACCGTTGTTGTTTGCTTTTACACTCTTATGCCTCTGCGCCACGATCTTATAAATACAAAATAAGAAATATATAAATAACTAGCGGCCCGCTCGCGGTTTCGCCCGCGTGAACTATGTTATTATTAATTTCTGTCTCCATGACTACGTCCTAGTGACTTTATGCAAAATTTGAGACTCCTAGCATTTGTAGTAACGATGTTTCATACAATCTGTCGACCCCAAAAACAACCCCTTAGAAGTCGAATATTGCAAATTCCCGTCTTAGCGAGCACCTACGTCGTATAAGTAACTCCTATGCAAAATTTGAGATTCCTAGCACTTGTAGTTTCTGAGATTTCGTGATGAGTGAGTGACCTTTCGATTTTATATATATAGATTTAGTCATAATATATTTTTTGTATAAATATTACATAAAAATATGGACCAAGTTGATCATTTTTTAATTTCAAATTCCTTACAAGAAATCGCATTCTCGTTTCGCTAATTCAGAGCTATTTACCATTTACTACTTACGTAACATAACTCGAGCTAAACTTTTAAAAAAGCCAACAATTGAATATTACTTTACGAAAGTTAAAACATTTTTAACACTTTCAAGTGTTATTCCACACTGAGGATCCCAATCCCACTACGTAAAATTTCTTAAACGTTTTATTTCAAGAAATAAGTTCAAAACAACCCCCCAGTATATATAATTTGTTGTTAATATGTTGACACTTTTTATCGGAAAATTTAACTTTAAAAATTTTAATAAATAAAACAATTAACGTAATATTATCGCCCTTGTAACATAATTACTTCATCATTAAAATATAATTGGCACAGTTTGACTTGATATTATTATTTTTTTAATCTCAATAATGTAATTTAGGTTCAGAATATGTAGATGTAATATTTTTTTACTATTTTTAACTTTCTTAAAAGAATTTCCATCAGGTTCTATCACCGGGGGAAGTAAATAATATTAACGAACAATAAATAAAGTATAATATAAGTCAATGAGTAATGGCCGCCATGAAACTAGGCTTTCTGAACTTTTGCGCATTGTTTACTCGAAAATGAAATAATTAAAAGTAATTAGCATCCTAAAATCAAATCTGTGCAACCCCCTATATCTAACTTCTGGGAGACGACTCGTCGATCATTCTATATATATATATATATATATATATATATTTTAATATATTTTCGAAGCTCTCATCTAAAACCATTCAACCCTATTTAAAACACGCAACACACTGCCAACAAGACAAGATTTCAAATAAAACACGGAGCTATTGACCTCAAAAAACAAACCTCTAAAGAAATACTGTAATAACAATAAATTAGCGCGCGCGATTAAATACTTCGTATACAAATATAAAAGTGGTTATAAATAATAAGTTCTATACATACGTGTCAATGATTTCTTATAGCATATATCATATAATAGCGTTCGACCGCTTAGTTAACTTCTCTAGGCGTGGAGTGTCACACAAAAGTTAACAACAACTATTATGTTATAGAGAATGTGTAATAAATAAACGTGTTTGCAAGCTATGTGTATGTCCATTCAATTTTGACACCAAAGATGCTATGACTCGTATTTATTAACCGCTTTAAGCCTGAGATTGATCTCGAGATGCCATTTTCATTCATAAATTATATATGTATGAATGACAACGGCATCTCAAGATCGATCTCAAACTTGACTATCATGTTTACGCTTGTCATATTATACAAAGTGTGCTGGTTTCAACAGTACCGTGTAAGTTAGTCATAAGCAGTATAAAATATTACTGATACAAAAATGTAAGTAATAGAAACGCAATAAAAAGCCTTTTCACTTATTGCACACACAATATATTAATATTAGCATTAATATTAGCATATTATTATATTTTAAATCATTTTAAATAAACTACTACAATAAGCTCACTCAATGTATGACACATCAATATAATTGACACTAACACCGTATGAGTAAATAGTATTAAAATGACCAAACAATAAGATAAGATATAAGTGTTACCTTAAAGCAAACTGAACATAGTCCGTCCGTGGAGGGATTTCCGTAAAATCCGCATCCTGACCGGCACAGAGCCTCCATGGGGTTCGACTCTCTCTCCATAGTTCCACAATAATTTCACTTTAACAACAACAACAAAAGTTAAGAGTACGATTGCACTATCAGTATATTGCACTTGTTTTTAACACAAAGTTCACAATGATCACAGTACAATGCACTTGCAGGCGTTATTTTAGTCGTAGGGTGGGGGTCGCACGGTATGCGGACAGCGGCCTTCTGATAGCCGGGGAGACGCTACTTCTTTCTATGTCAGGATCGCAAGGGGCCCTGTAACAAAATAGATAAAAATTAATCATAATATCAAGTAACAAAATCGGAGAAAGGAAAGAAATTCAGCAACATTCCCTGTCGCTTACTTTTAAAATCGACGTTTATCAGTTATTACCAAATCTGGTTCAGCTTCAATGAAATTCGAAAATAATATCATCAACTCTGGTTGCTACCAACAACACTAGTAGTACAAGTAGGCAAAGTTACAGTGAAATTTCAATTCATCATGACTTTTAAGAAATAAGGCGCATTTATAACTACGCAGAAAACAGCCATATAAAATAAATAGTAAATACAAAAACACGTATGACGCATACAGATCACGCATTATAGAAAGTGGTATCTAAGCGAAGAACGCGATTTCGTAGGCAAAACATAATATGCATAACGTCAGGTTTGTATAACAAGAGAGAGCTGAGGCAAAAGTGGAACACGCCCGCGAACAGCGGCGCCCGCGCCCCGCGTCAAGGTCCCGCGACCTCCGCCCGACATTCGACACTCGACTCTCCGCCACTGAGCCAGCTGGTGTGATAAACCTGTCGTTACCTTCTATATCGCTTATACAAATGTTAACATTCAAGTGCAACTCAAGTTGTTCAACTCAGTGTTAACATTCAAGCATTCAACATACAAATGATAACATAGACACAGCGTCATCTAACGAAATGTATGTTGATGTTGTTCTATAGTCTATAGACAAACGTATACAAACTTATCTACTGAACAAAAATAAACGTTTTTCAAAGTAAATGTCTCATATTTCACTATTACTTTTATAAACGAAATATCACCATTTGAGTACAGTATTTATAAATTTGTAAAGCACAAAGCATAACTAATAAATAAACAAGTTGATATAGAAGAGTGCACTGAGCGAGGTCGTCACACCAGACCAACCAGAGTTGGGAGTGTCACCGACCGGGAGGAGGAGCCGGCAGGGTTGCGTGGTGGAGCGACGACGCCCGCGCACAGCCCTACACGTGTATAGCTTCAGTCACAAACCGAAGTCCACGTTATATGACGTGAATCGCTTTACATTCTAAGCTCATTATTGTTTCGTCGCTATTCAAATATACCTTAAAAATACAGCTATATTTATATATTCATCAACATTCAACGACGCAAGTCGATTGTTTACTTAAGCGAATTGGCGAAAACATTGCTTATTTAAACAGAATATATATTAGAGATAAAATTGTCCAACTCGATAGTATACGTAAGCTATCACAAAATTATTGGAGTCGTTCACAGTGTTGACGGTGTGCGTCCCACATGATATATCTGAGGTAGCAATAATTATTTGTTAATGTATCCGGGTCAGGGTCGCTTTAGCTAACAGCTACGGACTTGCCGCTTGTCGATCTTTCTGTCCATGCACCAAAATTGCGTTTATATTACAATACGAGTTGATATAATATATTTATCACTATTTGGTAGATTTTAACAAAAACATTGGAAAGTGTGTCAAGGTTTTTTTAAGCGATTACAGCAATTATAGACTCGCGAAACTAAAATTTGTACCTCTTCCTACTGTGACTTAGACGAGTTACGGTAGATTAGAAATATACATATAAATAATATAATACTATTGATATCCACTGTGATATGCACATTACAACTATTGCTTAACATTAAGTATATTTTAATTATATACCACTAAATGTTATATTCTACAATATTCAAAGCAATGAAATAATAATTACTCGATTCCTAACGTTTACTGTATTAATACAAATTAAATCCACATTGGCTCACAATCTTGTATTTCGCGTTTAAACAGTATCATAGGTACAAAACTAAAATAATTTCAAAACCCTTGCAAGGCACACCTTTCGATAGCACAAGTGCAAATCTACAGTTGTCAATAGCACTCGGATAAAGGGTTATTTCTAGAACAGAGGACGATATCTATATCGTACAATAGTATTGTAGGTGCTCTATGTATAGCGCGCTAGTATCAAGCTATACGTGTGCGGTGCGCGCGGCCCGCTGACCTACTTGCCGAGTGTTCTACGCAATTCGAACGCGACCCGCTTCGAGCTGCACCGACGGAGCCGAGCCTCACTATTTTGAAGATGCGTAATTGAGCGAGGCATCGTCGTTCCATTTCAAACATATCATTAAAATGTGTATTTGTATAGAGATAACTATGGCAGATCATTTGACATAAGAGGTAAAAAATCCAAAATATATATCAAACAAGAAACTAATAAAATCAATATTGTTGCCCTAAAATATCTTAATATTCAAATGTAAACGATTTAAATGTTTCGAGGAGTTCACGTTTATGCTAATAACTTTAAAAAATACCACACACTGGCATCAGAAAAAACACACGCCGAGCTGTTCTCCCCTGCGACGAGCATGTGTGGTGTAATCCTTAATATTGTTAACAGACGTTTCTAGGTAGCGCGATCTCGCAGGCAGGCTGGCAACCACTTTCAAATTGATACCATGAATTAATGAAAGTTTAAATATCCGTGTCTCCACGTAAACAAGATTCAAGAGCGAACTAGCTTGTTAATTTGCCTACGAAATCAGAACGTAAGTTACAGTCACTTGTTTCTATTAAAATCAGAAACTTCGTGTAGTTAATAATATTATTGGTTTAAATGTTAACTAGTTTTCATTAAAGAAATAATTTTAAATTAATATATATATTAATGATGACGGGCACAACATTCAATAAACAAAAATTCTTTGTTCGAATTCAACTACTACTATTATACTAGTATCTATTATCAAAAATGAGGTTTCACAAATACACAATCGTTCCACTTACGAATCTTATCTTTCACCCAATTGATCAAATTTGAAACGGCCGAGACAAAATACAGGTCTGACCAGTAAAGCAACGGTAACAATAACGGTATCTGGTAAAAATCGAGCAGAGCAAATAAATCCTTGTGAACCTTCAACACGCTTAAAGGATGCTGTTGCAATTATAATTAGAAAATTGATTTAGAAACATCTCAAGTACAATTTTACGATGCGCAAAGTGAATCCGTTACCACGAAAGCGAGGATTCTAAGCGTATAGCGATCAAACAAAAACAAATACACGGAAATACATCAGTTGGCAATGTGTTCTATAAATGAGCACTCGCACCATTCAGCACAACACGTCTATATAAGCGGAAACGTTACACACCTAAAATAGAAGAGCCAGGGCCTCGCTCGGGCCTTCCGTGTGGCGTCGCAACGTGGACAAGTGGGCAACAGGTTTGCGCAATTGTAACAAAGCGCTGACAGGACGAGGAGGACAATGACATAGCATTTGGAGCGCTGCGTCACAGACGTGCACAATGACGCTCCACAAGATGGCCGCCGCGGCGTCAGCTGATCGTGCGCGCACGCAGCTGTACTGGACGTGCCGTTTCGTATATCGCTCTCTCTTTCGGCGGCGGTGATTAAGACACCACTCTCATTGTCACTATATAGAGATGTTAACGTTGTAATTAACGACAATTTGGAAACATTTGGGCACAAAGACTACTAATATAGAGGAATAATCTGATATAATTTGGTTTCCCAATAAGAACATTAATTAATAAAACTATACTTAGCTACGTTTAAATGAACAAAAGCAAATTTTTAATTTGATAAAAATCAAATTTCAATTAAGGAAGTATATATTGATATAAAACCACTAACAAATGGATGTGTTTATTTTATGATAACAACTGAACATTACACGATATGTATGTGATATGAGTAAACTTTTAAACTACAGGAAACGATAATTAGCTATTAAGTAAAGAGATATGGTAGAGAATACGTCATTACAATAGATAAAGGCTATTTTCCTTCAATACCGCCGTTGCCGCAAACACATGAATATTACAAACTACATAATGGGCATTACGCAGCGATGGAGAACTATTCGATTAGAACTTGATGAAAACGTCAAATTGCATGAAAGTCCTAAACAAGCAAGGACATTGACCTTCTGGCATCAAGGTCGGGGCGGCGGCCTTCAAACAGCCTCGTCTAGCTGGCTCACAGGCTCCGCTCGGCGTTTCGCAACACACACAAGGGCGCCGTACGCCGATACACATCTACACATTCAACCACAAGCCATTACCTTCATGCAAGAGCACAGATCCATGGCCACGTCGCAACAACGCTCGCGAGCACTTCACCTCAACAACAACAAAAAAAAACAACACGCAACTTTTTGTCGAACGAAACGAAACGGCGCAATTACTACAAGTATTATCGGTATCGGTCCAGATAAGACGGTTTCGTGGTGGCGGAGGAGCTCCGACGCGCGCGGCGTTGCTGCTCGAACTGGCCGCCGCCGCGTATTCGCGTCGCCGTCACAGTCGCCACACGCGCGACCACCACACAGTAAACACGCACCACGCTCACAAGCGAACAAACACTCATTAGAAACGAGATTAAATTGAACTTTTGAAATTATTGGAACCGCGATGACTCACCGACTACCACGTATGACTCATGGCTTTCCCAGAACATGACTTTAAGAACCCCATGCATTTCATCAGATAAATAACTTCCTAAATGGTTTGGTTGCAATACCACAAATAATGATAAGACGAATGAAGCATACAAGTGCGAAAGCGCCGCGTGGTCACAAAGGTGTAGGTGGCGTGCACCGACCAGATCGGTCCGGGTGCGTCGGACGCAGACAAAGCCGCGACGGCGCGAGTCGTCGATCTCCCCGAAATTAGTCCTGGGCCGGGGCGCTGACCCCGCCAACTACGCGCCCGCCGCTACGAACAAGTCACCGTTTCTCACTGAGCAAGTCCCGATTCAATAAATCCCTGTCACTGCGAGTCCTCAGCGTGCTCTTTGTTTACTACCAATTATACGTAAACACTTGGATGTTCAATAAATTTTGTGATAAAACTAAGAAATTACTTCGTTATTTGATAAACTATATATTTCGAGGAAATTAATACGTATATAATATAGTGAAAGAAAAATAATTTATTTATAAAGTGGCGCCAACGTTCCTTGTTAGTATTATTTTAATATTAAGTATTACTATAAGATATAGTTATCTTCGTGATATTAAAAATGCCTTTATGAAGTTAAAAACCACTATTATCTACTCAAATCTCCTAATAATAGGAAAACAAAAAGAAAAATAAAAAACCTATTGTATTTAGTAATAACAGCCAGTAAGATTATGAAGCCAACATACCTGATGTTGAAAAAGAGAGTTGCGGACGAGACAAATGTCTTTCCAAGTACGAAGACCCTTCAGCTCACAACCAGGCGACACCACGTCTGTGCGGTTGAGGTCAGCATCCACCGGCATCACAATGAATAGTTACTCCACCTGACAAAAATATTTGTCATGAAACTACTACTCTGAAAATAATTTTATTATAGATATATTCAAGTGACAATTATAAATACTTTTCTAGAAAACGTATACAATTTTTAACCTAGCGGAAATCGAACCGGCGAAAATCTTGGAAACCGGCAAAGTCCATAAAAGTTTTAAATTACGTTGAAGAAAAAAAAACTAGTCTTTTACTTTATTTGAGGCACACTAACAAGTGTTATCTCGATTTTAAGCCCAATATATGCTACGTTAAAATAAGTAGCTGTTATCACTAAATCCTTTATTTTAGTAAAAAAACTATATAAATATCACATTTTACGTTGTAAATATCAGCGCTTACGGACGAAAACAAATCGTTATTCCACAGACAGATAACACACCGTTAGTTTTTTCTATATAATAAA
>DWNA01000713.1:0-19763 GCA_018249835.1 Heliconius besckei | reverse complement strand
AACGTAAATAAATATTTAATTTCCTTGAGTGGGAATCGAACCCACAACCACCGCGTTATAGTCACACCCTTGTGGCGCTGCGCCACGACGGCCTACAAGTACGTAACTATAGGACTTTAAAAATGTAGCTAAGTCGAACGCAATTCATCAAAAGGGGGATCCCACAGGATTCCAACGTCGGTTATTGCTGCTTAAACTACTTACTGCAATTGGTCCCCGTTGAATTGAATTGCTTTGACCTTTGATTTTTTGTGCATATTTTCCTTTTGACTATCACAGGAAAATATTTGACTATTTTTTAAATATATTACGATAGCAACTATTTATTACAGTAATAGGTGATAAATTTTTATTAATATTGATTGATGAGCTTAGAATAAGAATAGTTTACTTTTTTTCAGTTTTACGCGCTAAAGCAGTACTCTGTTTTATGCGGGATACTGGCAGGCTAGGGTACCTAATGTTAAAACACTCCGTTCCCCCACTTTCCGCCAAATGTTGAGTGAAAACTTTAATAAAAAATAGGTATTTCATTCTCCCCGAGTGGGAATCGGACCCACAACCTGTCGAGATCAAAGCCTCACGCTTGATCCTCTTACAATATAAAATTATTTGTTTGCAGAAAGTGGCGACTTACCCGAGATGCCGATATACCTAGCTGGGCTCATCATGTGTATTGGTTTCTTCATGATGTACCTAATCGAAGAGTTAGTTCACTTATACATACAAAGCAGAGAAAACAAAAATAGCGGAACCTTTTCCCGCGTATTAAGTATACGGAGAAGCAGTTCAGAGGCTGGTCCTTCTTCAGAAAAGACTGAAAAGGAGTTGGAGGCGAGTAATCAAGAAAAGGAACACCATATTCATATTCCGAAAGAAGGTGGTGAAGATGTTATCGTATCGGCTCTAAGAGGTCTCCTTATTGTCCTAGCACTGTCTATACATGAACTTTTTGAAGGTCTTGCAGTTGGATTGGAGGCATCAGCTAGAAATGTTTGGTATGCGCATATTACTTAATGTATACAATACCTATCTATATAGACCGTCGTAGCGCAGTGACACTGGGTTCGATTTCTAGACTCGAGGGAAAGTATTACTATTTATTCATATTTTCATTATCTCGCTCAGATAATTAAAGCAAAGCACGGCGTTGAGTTCCGCCACTAAACACGTAACGCCTCTAAATTTCGGCGAAAAGTAGGGAACGGAGTAAGAGATCCTACTACTACTTACTCACTAGGTTCCCTATACCTACCCTGCTATATGCGGGATATAGCGCGAAGCTAAAAAAAGAATAGCTTCATTTGTTGGACTGTGTACTTAATACATTTGATTTGGCCAGATTTAGCTCTCGCTGTTATGATATTTATTAATAGCTAATGTTGCGTACAAAAACTATAATATATACATTCTTTTTCAATCAAATTATCAGTAAATACAAGAAAAACTTCTCTTATCATCACGTACCTGGGGTTTATTGTTTTTACTTAAAGAACACTTGTGTAAATAAGCATTATATTAGTATTGTGCCGGTCAAATAAACCGTAAACCTATATAACTACTTTATATTATGCTATAATTCGATTATAATATAAAATTTCATGATCGATATTATTGTAGGTCTAGTCTATAAAATTTCTTATTGCCATTATATAATATTACTAGCGGACGCGCGCAGTTTCGCTTGCTTATTTAGGGGTGAATTATAATAAACCATGAAACACGTGTTCAATGAAATATTTTTAAGAGTCTCAATTTCAAAATTTTATAAAAATCGGTGGTTTTAAAAAAAATTCCATACAACCCCTATTTCACCCCTTTTAGGGTTAAAATTTTTCAAAATCCCTTCTTAGTGGATGTCCAGATTACGAAAGTAAACATCTGTCCAAATTACACGTTTCTACGCACAGCGGTTACGGCTGTGCGTGCGTCTTACCTCAGTCAGTGAGGACAAGTCCTTTGATATATATAGAAGATATTATAAGTTTCTTTGCGCTTCAAAGGTGTTAATTTTTTCTGTGTTCTTTTATAAAAGAAGATAGAATTAAATATAAAAAACAGATTTATATATATAATCTGTTTCTGTACACGTTTTAACTTAAAATAAGGTTGAGATATAGAAAGGTAGGTAGGTTAAAATAAACATATTAATCAAAATTTTACTGAAATATCTAATATAATCAATTTTAAATCTATTTTTATAAACTGTTATGAACACTAAGTAAAAAGTATTAATTTAAAAGAACATATTTGATTTGCAGGTACCTATTTGGTGCTGTATCAGCACATAAATACATCATCTCATTCTGCATCGGTGTAGAGTTCCTTGCGGCGGGCACTAAGAAGTGGCTGTCCATAGTGTACATCTTCACATTTTCCTTTGTATCAGCGTTGGGTATCGGCATCGGCATATTGTTGGTTGGAGGTGCAGGAGCTACAGCAGCGGGTATCTACTCAGTTGTGTTGCAGGTTAAAATTGCATTTTTTTTGGGTCTAATTAAATATTTGTTCCGTTTACTTCATATATTTTATAAGAATATTCCACACTCGGGGACTGTTCATAAATGACATGATGGTTTTTAGCATTTTTGCACTCGCCCCTCTCACCCCCTTTCCCCCTGGGTAATATGTGGTTTAAAAATACCCCTCCACTCATAAACACATGTATCTTTTGGTATCTATAAAGTATTTAGATATTATTAGAATATTATATATATTTATTATAAAATCCCCAGCTTCATTGACTCGTCAATAGGTTAAGTGTATTTAAACAAAAAAAAATAATTATAAACAATAAAATGAGTTAAGAAAAGTACAGGACGTCTTCTTAATAAATAAATGATCTCTTGATTATAAATCATATACCTAACCAGAACGATTTTTCTAGTGTCATCAAATTGCATAATAATGATGTTTAGTACTAGTTGCCCCAGTCCGCTCGAGGTTCGAGTCCCGCAGGGGGCGCCCTTACTCACTAGTCATCGATTTCCTTACAGGCAGCCACATAGTGCTCGCATTTCTTCATGGATAGAGTACCCTTTTCCCTCCCCTTTCCCCCCTCCCCCCCCCCCCCCCCCCCCCCCCCCCCACTCCCCCCCCCTCCCCCCCCCCCTTTCCCCCCCCCCCCAGATAAAACAAATAATATAAAACCTAATATTAAATGTAAAATATCCCAAGAATGTCGTTTTATCTAAATTTTATTCGTAAAACGACAAAATAACAATACAATCACCTCGCGTGTTTCACACTGATTTAAATCAGTCGAGATAAGATTCGTATTTGTAATTTGCCTTTGATTGCACTGATCATTTCATATACTTGACCTCTTTA
This sequence comes from Heliconius besckei, assembly GCA_018249835.1. NCBI lineage: Eukaryota > Metazoa > Arthropoda > Insecta > Lepidoptera > Nymphalidae > Heliconius > Heliconius besckei. The sequence goes on along the minus strand of DWNA01000713.1, from coordinate 16,433 downwards.
CAATTTTATTATTTTAATGTGTAAGTTTGTATGTTTAATACTTTTTTTTACATTATTCTGTCTGTCAGTTAAAATAGAAAAAATAATTCGACGCTAAAAGAACAGTTTGGGTAAAGCTAAAATCTTCTTCTCATTAAATATTTAATACTTTCATTTATGCGCTGTACCTAGTGTCGAGGCAAAGCGCGACGTTGAGTTCGGGCACTTCTTACACAATGCTTCTAGAATTGGGCGGAAAATGGTGAACGGAAGTGTCTCAGCACTTCCTAGGTGTTAGGCGCTATGCGCAGGACATGGTGAGAAGCTAAAACGAAAAAAAAATACAATTGTATGTTGAAGTATCCCGATTGCATTTGAAAATCAGTCAAATCAGTACACAATTTACAAAAATCCCGCACACACAAGGGTAGGCAGAGGGAACCTAGTGTTAAGACACTCCGTTCCCCACTTTCTGCCGAATTCTAGAGGCATTGCGTGTTGAGTGGCAGAACTCAACGACACGCTTTGCCTCGACACCAGAGCGAAGAAATGGAAATATAAACGTAAATTAATATTTCACCTCCTCGAGTGGGAATCCTAACCTAACCTAACCCAACACCGTCGCGTTACTGTCACACCCTTGTGCCGCTGGGCAACGGCCACCGACCGACAAAAAATATTTTGACTGTGATTATATTATAGTGATATCATAATTTAAGGCTGCATTATTTTTTTTATCGGCCACATCTTCGCCATGTCAGTTTTTAGATATTAATGTATACGTGCTTAGATAACAGTAGACACTTGAGTGCATCTAATCAAATTAACCAAATGTTAGATACTAGGGCCTTAAGCCTAAATTTAAAAGAAAAATCTTATCAGTGAAATGAACGACAGTGTACTGTCGTTCATTTCACTGATAATTTTATCAAGATTAACGAAAAAAAAATATATATTTATATTAACGTTGTATCGCTAAGCCGTTAATGCGGGGAATATAATGTTGAATCAAACCTAACGATTGTCTGTCTGGCTATTATCTGGAGCTTCTCTAGATTAATTAATTAGTAATTAATAGGTACACTTTGACGAATGGATTCATAATTTTTCAAAGCATTTAATTTTTTTTCAGCTTCTTGCATGTAACAGTGTAGACAGAGAGCGCCTAGTGTTGAGATACTCTGTTCCCCACATTCTGCAGACTTCTGGAGGCACTGGGCATTGAATGGCGGAAATCAAAGCCGCGCTTTGTGGCGATACTAGAGCCGAAGAAATGAAAATATTGTATTTCCTCCAGTGGGAGTAGCACCCATAATCTGTCGTGCTTACAATCACACGCTTCTGTCCCTGCACAACTGGTCTCATGAGATTTTTCAGAACGTTATTTCAAAAATTATAGCCAAAACATATGTATATACGTAATGAAGTGTTGCCAGTAAATAATAATAATAAAAAATAAGTGTTTTATCATTATTTTTATTTCCAGGGTATCGCTTGCGGTACTTTAGTGTACGTCGTTTTCTTTGAAATATGGAGGCAAGACAACACTGGCTTGCTACAGTTCGCCTGCTCCTTGCTCGGATTTACTGTTATGGTGTCATTGGAAACTATTGTTGAAATAGGTTTGTTATTTTATATTTTCTAGTAATCAAGTAGTTTATTTAATGTATTAATCAAGATGAAAGTATGAAATGTGAACTAATAATAGGAGTAGTTTTCGTTTACTTTAATAATTAAAACAAGGATTTGTTGATTTTTTAAATAAAATCGCATTAAAACTACCCTAATTCAAATTTGCAATAAATACAATTGAGATTTTTCACTTTCAATACGTAGGAGACTAGGGACCGTAGAAATTTCCTTGTATAGATAGGGTCTGCTCTTAAATTTAGACACCGTGTACTAATTGATGTCTTATTAAACTTCAAGTAGCACTAGAGAATATTATATAGGTATTTTATTAAAAAATGTAGGTGTATCCTCATCCTATCTAATGTAGAGATTCGCTAGTAATCGGTCGCGAATCTTAGCGAAGGTCTAAAACAGTAGTCGCTAACTATGAAATAAATAGTTTTAATTATAACGTGCCCCAATGTTTGAAGATTTTTAGATATGGTGAATATAGAATTAATTTTTAATTATAACTTTATTTTTTCAGTTGCTTGATAATGAAGGACTCCAGTACCTTTCGTGTTTGTTTATTACTTATGTGATGTCAACAGCATTTTCACGAAGACATCCTACGCGTTTGATAAATTGATAGGACCAAAGTGTAAAAATAAGGCTTGTGCATTTTAAAATTTTCGCGTTTAAAACTTTTATTTAAAGATATTATATTATGAAAAAATTGCGTTGTGTTCATCCTCTATTTTTTACATAATTTATTGAGTATAGTAATAAAGTGTAAAACTATATAATTGTTATCTATTGCTTTTTATATAAAATATATTTTAATAGGGATACTTAAAATAATTATCTAAGATTGTAAATATTAGCAAGTTTTCCATATTAAAATCATAAAAGCTACTAATGACTTGATTTTTTATTTCCTTTTTCATAATGATTGATCTGTAACTTTTCTTTCTCGAAAGGAATTTTGCTTTCCAAGCTATTTACTTAATTTTTAATCATTTCCATTTGGAAACAAATATTGTATTTTTTTAAGAATGTGTCAATTTGAGTTCATAAAATATATATATATGTAATGGTATATAGGTAAAGGAAAAGGTTTTAAATAATACATCAGTATATAGGTAATATTAACAAATCAATAATTTAATTAGAAATTAACACTTTATACTAACTATTCTATTCTTAAAGAAAATAGATATCTATGAAGATTATATTAGGCAGAATATAAATGAATATTTGCGCAGGCGGTAAGTATATACGTACACTATTGGTTAAATTGAATCTCATAACACAAAATCTAAAATACAATTAAAATATTTTATTATTGGAATATGTACTTAGATATAACGTGTAACCCACGCTACTTAAACTAACGATCGAGAGAGACATAGAGAAATTTCGAAAAATCTTAACACTAACGCCTGTACAGAGGGTCACAAGTTTAAATTAAATATATGAAAATACTAGCAGCTTACCATTATACTATGATAAACTGTAAACACTATATTTTCAAAAGCTGAAGATTTAACAGTGTTATTTTTATAATATTTTCATTTTAAAAATAACAATTTCTCAGCCTATTCTATGTATTATTATGTTCAAATAGATTTGATGGAAATTGAAAAACCCCCTGTACATGAGTATAATAAATAAGTCAAGCCATTCCTTTTAACATTCCTATAATCATTACTTCTAAGGCCGGTACAATATTATTAGGCGGACACACGGTATCGAAGCCACTTTTTAACAGAAAAAAAAAGGTTTTCAAGTTAACCTTTTGTTTCGATGACGATTAGAACAGTTAGTTTATACAAGTATTACTTTAATTCCATTATTTTCAAATAGCAAGAGTTTCATAAACTCTATTATTTAAATATTTTAAATTATTGAGGTTTATTTTTTTCTGCACTAAACATTTTTTTTTTAGGAAATGGGGACTGTCAAAATGTCACGTTATTTTAACCGGTGTGAACCGCCTTTATACTTACAACAACATACTTTAAGTAATAAATTTTTAAATATTCAACTATTTAATAGACTATTGCTTAAAACTGTAATCACATTACTATGTTGATTTTTTTAACTGGATATATAATATCTTTCATGTAGAATTTAAAGCCTTTGCACAATTAGTACAACACTAATTTTAAAAAAAAACTTTAATTTCGACATGTAAGCATAGTACGTATCTCTATAAAAATTATTAAATAATTGGACCAAAAGCATAGACGAATTACAAATTTATTTAATAGTACAAATAAAAAATACAAATAAGTTTAGGCACAATAATCTTAACCTAAGAATAACGATATTTGCGTGAAAGAAATTGATTTAAAAAAATATCAGAATGAAACTGAAAGAATATACAATCAATATTACTTTAAGTGATTAAACCATTAACATCGTAAATCTCACTATCAATTAGATATTTAAGTCTCTATATAATAAAATATTTAAATGCGTTTCGAGAAAAATATCAGCCATGGCTGAGGGTATCTATTTTTTTTTCTATAGAAAATATCGGCTTTCTTTGAGCTAAATTGGTACTTTCTTACGACGTTATTGTTTCAAGCAAATAATTTACATAAGCTAAATTCTTATAATAGGATTCTAACATTTCAATTGGTGTTTCATAATCTTTTAAATACCACCATGTTTATGTAAAGAAAAGGAACTTTGGCACATTACCTAAAGTAAAAATTACGTGCAAATTAAATATATTGTGTTTTATAATAGCCATAAAGCGTAAATTTTACGAATTTTCAAAATTGTATTGAGTGAAAACAATATTTTATAATTTTCAATATAATTATTGCACTTTTTTTTGTAGATAGAATGTACGATTGGTACAATAATACGTTAATATCTAATCACGGTGATGGTGCGGCACAAAATAATGTTGCCACGCTAATGTCAATTTCAAGTTGATTGCTTTCTTTTTTATTCTATACTATTTACAGGAAACAAATTATTAGTATAATGCTAATATGACTAGGAGAAAAATTAGTGTCACGGAGTTCGTTGTAGGGATAAGATACTAACATGGCAACACCATTTTGCAAGTGCTTGCGACACTGCAAATTTGATTTAAGATTTGAGTAATTTATTCGCCCGTTGGTTTGCAACAGCTATACGTGTCTCGTTACTCTCTCCCTATAATGTACAAAAGAATATTATTAGATAGGCTTCATAGAAATAAAATTGTTAACAGCTCAAAAAACATTAAATATATGCCTGTACCTAATAAAAGTAGTATAAGAATGATTGTTGTTAAAAGAAATTTTAAATATCCAGATAATAAAGAAAACTTGTTCTTCATAAATATCAAACATTGTTGTCTTCTAAATAATATAATATTATATTTTGTAAATTAAATATATTTTCTTACTGATATTCATAACCTAACAATTTAAGAATTATACCACATTTAGTAGAGGCAAATATACATTTATATTTTTTAAGCTGGTAACACTTTTAGGAAATGTTCATGATTGTGATATATTGGCGACATAATGAACTATGTTAACGTGGTGTATTTATATATCACGTAGTGTCATTGTCGACCAAAAAAACAGATTAGCTATTAACAAATATCATATAAATAAAGCAACATTTTTAAAATAATGTGTTAAGCTTACACCATATTCCTTTGATCAAAAAATATGAAGGCGACATATTGACATTATAATATTTTATTTTAAAATATAAATGTAAGCTGTAGCTTTAAAAGTATCTTTATATTTATTAACACGCTTATGTAAGCGCCATTAAAAAAAATACCACAATAAATGCTTTATAGCGTGTTTATTGTATAATTAAGTGCATCGCATAGCTTGAGAAGGTGGTGCCTTTGAGAAAACAGATAAAAAATACTCACATTGCACGTCGCAGACTTGTCTGTGTGTGTGTTATTGTGTTTGTCTCGTGGTTTGGTAACAAAAACAACGTTATAAATAGATCTATATGTATAGAGGTATGTAGGATTCTCGTGCACTTCTTAACTCACCTTGTAAATATTAGGTTACTATCGTCTCTATAGTAAAGTAGGATATTATTATTAGGATATTGAATTATAGCAGCTACGTAATTGTATATCTTTATTACTTAAAGTCTATTGATGATTGTTGACACGCATTTGCTAACAATAGTAAGAAATACAAAAAGAAAAGTACAAAAGTAAGAAATGTACAAAAAAAATCATAGACAAAACAATTGATGCTACATTTTTTTAATTAGAACAAATTTGCTGGTAAATTTTCAATAAACATTAATTTAAATACTAGATTATAGACATATTGAGTGTTTAATCAGTTCATAGAAGCAGATATGTTAAGGGGATATGCAAGAATCTATTAGGAATTTTAGAAAGTCAACTTTATACTAAGACAACAATAGATTTATTAAAAAAAAACACCAAAACTAAATGATATTTATGGCTCTACGCGTACAGCGTAAATATAAAGTAATTTCGCAAAAAACTCTATTATACGGCTCTCAGTTATACGGATTCCCGATTATCCGGAGTACCAACCGCAACCAACATGCATTAAATATGTACGTAAATATTATGAACGCACATAACTTTCTTTTCTTCATACATTCGATTATCCGAATGCCCAACGACAAGAACTAGTTCGGTTAATCGAGTTTTGACCGTATGAAAACATAAATGCTCCTATGAAATGTTACCGAGATCCTGTGCTCAGATTCAATTTTCCGTACCGTACTAACGCTAATTACTTAATTTCAAACTATTATCACATATCAACATCCGTCTCGATCTAGCCATCTTAATTTCTATATTTATTTAAAAATAATAATTGTTTTACTAAACACATTAAAGATACGTTATTAGAGATACATTATAATGATTAAAACGTCTTTTATAGTATTTAAGTTAATTTTCTTAAATGTTCTTTCAATAGTAAGTAATGTTAACAACAGGTAAATGCCTTTATTTAACAAAATAATAAATCTCAATATTCAATTCCCTACATGGCTACTGGGTAAATTGAATGCTTAAACATTTTCAACATGAATTTGTCTACATAAAATGAGCACCAAACATATTATTTTTATGTTGAGCTTTTCGATTATATAGGAAAGCAACATATTATACGGATTATATAGATAATAAATTTAAATAGGTATAATGGAGTAGTAAATACTGAAACTGGGTACATTAGCCGATTGCGAGGTCATTGGCAAAAAACAAGACACAGGAAGGAATGTCTAAGACATGTTAGCCGAGACTTTAAAATTATTCTTTAAGAAATAAATATTTATTTATAGAGAACTTAGCTATATTTAACAAATATGGTATATATTAGACCAAAAATGTTTATACAAAAGACTTTCGTAACAAAAAAAATCCAAATCATTATAATAATTAATAAATGATTAATAATGGAGCGAGTTTATAAAAAAATATAGTGATATAAAATGTATTTTAAACGCAATCGGCCTAACCACGAGACGTGTGTGTGTTTGTGTGCTTCGTCGTCTACTTGAGGAGCTCGTGCGCGCGCTGGTTGGCGAGCGTTATCCTCGTTTCATTCGATTCGCCCTACGATTAAAATTGTATTGTACATGTCATGTATTGGACAATCCATTCACAACTGAAAGTACTTATTTATAATCCCAATAAAAACAAATTAGGGGCAGTCCATTAATCACGTGATGTTTTTTCAGCATTTTTAAGATCCCCCCCCCCTCAATTTCAGAATAATATTAGAATAATAATAAATTTTTAGAAGAATATCTTTAATAAAATACAAGTATAAAGTATCATCAAGCTCTGGTGTTGAAAATAGGATAGTGGGGAACGGAGTGTCACAAAACTAGGTTGCCTACCCTGTTGCGCGCGGGACATGTACAGCGTGAAGCTGATCAATTAATTTTATTACAAACACGTGTTCTATGGACGGCTCCTCACGAAGTACAGATGAAGAAGGAACTATGTATGAACACGACACCTGCATGTTAACAATTAGTATGTAAATGGATTGTTTAAGATTATATTTGGTTTTAACTTTTTGCATGTGAGTTATTATAGTTAATAATTTAGTAATGAGTGGAGCGGACGAGTGTTATGGGACTAGTTCTGAATGTATGTAAGTCAGAGATGGATCTAATGAACATGTGTGTGGTCACCGAATTGTTCTGGAGTTTCTGAGATGTCAACAAAAACCACAACATCCAATCTAATTATACACTACAAATGTATGGAACATGCCAAGTGAGTGAAAGCTTTGAGAAAATTTTGATGCCCAATAAGCTATAGACAGTCGCAAGTTGTAAAGAAACTTTATACAATAATTAATGATAATAGACTTCAATTACTATAATATAGAAACAACATATTTTTAGGATATGATCTTAATTGTAACATCGAAATTGTAACTTTTATAAATAAATAAATATTATGAATAGTTTTTTTATTTAATAAAGATTTTTAAATAATGTATTTAGAATTAAAGTTATTAAAATGATTTTTTATTAAAATCTCATACAGTCTTATGTAATAAACCTGTCGTATATTAGGTCATAAAATATGCTATTTCTATATATATTTAATTTCTATTAACATTAACTATTGTAAGAAGTATTTAAATAATGTCAAAGTTTTAATACCGAATTCCACATCCACATCTAAAGTGAAACAAACACTATAAAGGTGAAAGTAATGTTATGATAGATAAAGAATGCACAGATTCATTATTTGCTATATAATGAACTCGCACAAACACATTGAATATTAAAAATATTCAAAAGCATAAAATAAAAATATATATTAGTATAGTAAAAATATAACAACCCTTTTCCCATACACGCGAATTCGTCTTGTATAAAAAATAAAATAGTAGTAAATTCTTATAATTAAACTTTTTATTTTATAGTTTTCTAAGAAAATTAAAAATTAATATGTACTAATTATATACGACTTCAATAAATGCGCAAACAATATAAGGTCCATAAGACACGAATACGAAAAAAAGGGTAAGAACCCAAGACAATCGGCTTATTCAAATAATAATAGTTATTGGATTTAATGACAAATTATATTATCATCATCATAAAATAAAATTTTTAGTGCATAACTTAAACATTGAAGAAATTTATAACAGAATAATACAAAATAATAATAATTATATTTTATAATTTGGCGACTATAAAGAAAATAATAGAATTTCATAACAATTTTTCAAACATTAGTACCTAATATAATATGATTAAAAGTAAAAAAATAAATAAATAGACGAATTCGCGTGTCTATATAATTAAGCGTTAAGCCTACCTTGCGGTTTATACGGTCGATCTGGCGGTTCTGATTCTCCAACTCGGAGCCCATGTCGATGGCCATGTTGCGCAAGTTGCCAATCATGGTGTTAACTTGGCCCATGTTCTCTTCCATCTCGTCCTCGCGGGCGTCGTTTGTTATCCTGGAATTATTATGGAAAAACAATGTTACTTTTATTTCGTAATATTAAATGGCGCCAAATTAAAAAAAAATATTAAGGTTTTATGAACACCGTGCTACAGTAATTAAAGTGCCTTCCTTCATCTTTGTTTTATAACAAGGGCGTTATTAATTTAACTCAGCTTGTGTAGGTGAAAGGTCAATTAGCTACATAGGCAGTTAACATTTGCTTTCAACTAAAGGTCATAGGTAAACTTACATTTGGGTAAATAAATACCTTGTGAAAACTAGTTGGCCAGCAGGGTTCAGAGACGTTAATTAACGTTTAACTGACATTAAATCGTTACAAATTTACAATTAATATAATTTACTTAATGTAATATTTATAACAAGAAAAATGTTACAAATTAAGCTAAATTAAGCTTACAATTTTAATTGGGTATGTTATACGAATATGACATCATACGGTATTGTAATCAAAGTGTCGATTGATAAATAGATATCAATTGAATATCAGTGAATGTGTTTAGAAGACTAGCTGACGTCACAGTATATCAACAGGATGTCCTGCATTCCTGCCGCATTGCCTGCTATATTTCTCGCACGAGATTTGAAAAAATGCTGTAAGATTTTTGTTTTTTACTAGGATTCTAAGATCGAATTAAGACAAAAAAGATTAGAGGAAAAAACTAGCAGTTTGCTTTTATAATAAATGCTTCTTTATTATTAATATCATAACAATAAAGAGATATCTATACAAAAAAATCGCGGCGTTAAACTCTAAAAACTTGAAAAGAAAAACGAAATAAAGCTTACCTGCCAATATAACCGGCCTGCGGACCGATGCCGTTGCGCTCGTCCATCACCCGTTGTGGCTGGTTGTTGACCACCTTGCCGTCGTCGTTGCCCTTCCATGTTCCATCGTCTTCCTTGAATGATGCACCCCTGGATACCATTGTTTATTTAACGTTAACTTAATAAATACTTTGGTTAATAATATATTTTTGCAAGTAAACTTAAGCTTCCATTAAAGTAACGTAAAATGTCTTTTACAAGTTAACACAGCAATAGTAATGTCACAAATAGTTATTGTTTTGTCCAAGAACTGTCATCTTTCATAAATAGGACGTCCTCTTAATACGTACTTGTTGCAAGGAAGTACGCAGATGCCACAACATTTTTCCATTCCTGAAAGATTTTTCTCAGCTTCGCGCATATCAGCGTTAATCTGGTCCATTCCCTCCTCGATCCTGTCCAATTGTTCTGTCCACACACACACCAACAAATAAATTTTAAAATTGCCCTTGCGAGTAATATGTATTGTGTTAAGCTCCTAAATTTTTCTTTCTTTTTATACAATGCTTTTGGTACTTTATTTTTTTTTTGTTTTCGACGCGAAATATTAATTTTAATGCAAAATTTAGAATTATTCTTTTTATCGTAAATTCTCAACGCTCTCGACAATAATCGGAGTAAAGTGTAAGACAACAAATTACTATTGATAAGTAAGATGTTATAAAATTTGCTATATTCTCATGCATTTTACAGGTCTCGGTCTAAAACAGCAATTCTATCATGTAAAGCATTAAGTTTTGTTGATCCATTGTCAATTTTATATTGTCTCACACTTGACCCGATAAATATTGATAACTAAGTTTAAATTTACCTTTGATTTAGATGATGTATGTGTTGAGACTAAGTGATAATAATAACAAATACTTTATGACTAACATTTAGAATAATAATAAATACTAAAATCATGCATTCAACAGCAAGATTGAAGTACGTGCATGGCTAGATGCGTGATAAAAACTAAATAAAACAATAAAGATGATAAAAAATTTAAGTAACGACGTCTTCGTTCACATCGAGGCCAGAGTGTGAATGAAGTTAAGATTTATTAACTATTTAATTATATGGTGGTGACATTTTTTACCTTTATAATTTATCCATTTATTTAACTGTTAGCACGTTTCAATCGATATTAAAATGTTATATATTTTTTTTGCCATTCAATGAATTTTCATAAACATTTGGAACTGGCATTCGTACAGAAGCCTTTCTAAGTTGTGAGTGATGTATAAAGTACTACTGGATGCTTACCGCCCTGTTCATCCAGCATGACCAGGGTTTTCATGCCCACCTCGTGACTCTACAACACAATAATGATGTCACTATAGCTCGCCAAACGAATGCGGCGAGGCGAACGGAGCGGCGCGCGCGCACTGCAAGCCTGCACGCGCCTCGCACCGTCCGCCTCAACAACTCAACACAACTCAAACTGACAACTAAAGAGAAAATAAAATAATACATGAGCATGGTCGCGGCGAGCCACGCCGAGGCGGGCGGCCACTCCTCCGCAGTCGTGAGCGATGATGTAAGTTAGCAGATGAGCGTTCAGATAAAGCCATTCCCGAATGATACGTGAACATAGCAAAGAGGTAATGAACAAACTAGATGGCGTGGAGGAGCGAGCGGACGGAGGCGGTGCCGCCGGCCTCGCGCTGGCACAGATCGCATCGAGCTAACAGTTACAGACCTACGGCTCTAACATTAACAATACGCTGCTAGCCATGGAGATGAAGGCGTATACCACTTGCTCTAGACGTGAACAGAAACACTCGGTAAACGCGCATTCATATCAGTACCGCAGATATTAAGAGAAGAGGAGTAGAATCGGAAAGATAAATAAATATACCTATAAAAAGCGTTCCGATCGATAATATCAACGGAAGAAATAAATAGATTGCGCAGCTCATACAAATTAAATCTTCAGCAAAAGATAGAGTAACAGTCTTTTGCGACAATTAGCAACGAACGGCCATCGGGCTTCTATTTACACTATACTGTCAAAGTCAACCCCATCGAAACATAGAAACATACGCAACATCGATCTGAGACAAGTCGGTATTCAAGAGAAACGTCAAAGAAAAACAAAGAGATTAATTATATTTAACTGCACATTCAACACAGACGTTCTCACGGCTGACTACCCAGTGTTCAGAATATGTCTTACCGCCCTGGTGACTCAACATATGAAGCGCTTGCCCCCCGGCGTCCTCGCTCTATACATAAAATACAAATCAAAATAATATATCGCAGGAGAGAGTATCGGGGTGTGTGGGTTGCGGGCGGTGGTGGTGGCGTGGGCCGCGCGCGCTGGCGGCGGCGGGTAGCGAGTGGCGACGCGTGCGTGCGCGTGCGCGTGCGCGTGCACTGGCCGTGCGCGGTACGACATGCATGCAGTGAAGCTTGCAAGTAAAACCAGATTCAGTCTTATCTGTGCTCAGTTTCATATGAATCATGATTATATTGTGTAATGTTCAAGAGTCGTGCGTTGAGGAGAAGCGTTTCGAATTTACTTTGCTCGGTTAATTTCATTTGTGAATCATTGGTAAGTTGTCAAATAGGAGTCGAGTACGAACATCTGAAATGCAGCATGTACCTACGAGTTTCGTACGATCATGTCATTTTGTTTGAACTAGCGGCGTAGTTAACATTAGCCATCGCTGATAAGTTGTGCATTTGGTGTATATTAGCTACATAAACGCTTAATAATGATACAAAGATGTGGGTTTTCCGTGATCACCTTGGTGTGTGAGTTCAACATGTCGATGACTAAGTTAAGGATGCCCGCACCTTTGCATTGCAACGATCGAAATGAAATTAATCATACAGTAGATGCGATACCCCCTTAAACTCTTCGTTATCGACGAGTACTAGGGCTGTAAACCCTATGACGGTCCAAAAAAAGGCTAGCGAAAAATTAAAAAAGATAAAATTGTAAATTATTTAGTGTTGCAATTGCAGTTCACTCACCTCCCTGGTCGTCTAGAGCGACCAGAGTACGAATGCCGGCCTCCTTGCTCTACACCAGCCGCAGAAAAAAAAGTCAGAGAGCATGTTAGTTGTGAGGGGTACAGTGGAGTGAGTGCCGCCGCCAGGCCGTGAGGCGCTGACGGCACGCGGGCACAAGACGTGTTCAGTAGAGGTTTAATAGTAATTATAGTGTTAGGAGGATAACTTCCAAATATCTTATTAATATAAACAAAATTAAAATTAAAATATAAGCAAAATTAGCATTTCAATATCAATATTTGTAAAGATATCCTCCGAAAATTTTGAACTGTGTCACATTGGAGTTATGGAGAATCTGTACTGTGTTAATTTTGGTTTGATCTCTGGTACAGACCTAAGGTTACAATTTTTGAAAGTAAAATGTTGAAGAAATGTTGATAAATGCATAAACGTAACAATATTAATAAATAAACGTGTTTTAAAATGTAATTTAAACACAAATAAACAGGATGAAAATAATAAATAATTATATTGAAAATTAGTCTGTATTTGTTGTGAGAGTTTGCAAGGTGTAGCTCGATATATTTGTTGGAGTTCAGTAGTAGGTACGGCGTGTGATGACGCCCATATTTGCAGTATTGTGAATGTTGGAGAAGGCACGTAAATAATACAACATAATAATAATACAGTCAACAACAGAGAACAGCCACTACACAGAGACCTACATAAAGATGAAACTAAAGAGAGAGATAAAACTTAAAAACAGTTAACTCATATCATAATCAAATAAAGTTGTTGGAATGATAACATAATTATGAAGATTAAAACATAATTTTGATACCTTATTTTTAGGAAAGAAGAGTCAAAGAAAAATGGTTTAGTTGTGTTAAAAAAAATTAAAAGGAGTCTTAAGGAAGTAAGAAATTAATTAGAACGTGCTTCGGAAATAGGTTAATTTAGCCTCAGGGGCGAATGATCACTTCAGAAAAATGCATCCATTAAAAGGGATATTATATAGAAAGCAAGCCCAAGCACAATCGATCAGTCTATTTATAGAGGAAAGCATGTTTGGACCAAACAACAATATAGGGTTGAAGAGAAGTATTTTCAACTATTTGGGATTCCTGGATTTATATCTATTCAACATGGGCTCACATGCTGTGGTTTCAACTTCAAAAACAGGCTATTTGGGTAATCTTGTTGGGTGTTGACAGTTAATATTTTCTTTTATTAATTTGTATAAACCGTTAATCAATCATAAAAATAGTAAATTAGATTAACTGTCAACGCCAAATTCTGGTCAAAGGATCGTCAATCACTTACATAAAATGCTACGAACAACACAAAGGGCTATGGAGTTCACTAACAATGTTAGATACAAGTAGGCACGGATCATGCAACACCCATATTGTCACAAATAAATATCAATTGGCAAAAGGATAAACAAAAGAAAAATTAACAAAAAAAACATAATTGGACAGCTACAATAGATACATACACATCGATTATAATATATAGTAGCGACATCGATAACACAAACAGCCAGGGATAGCAGAGGCTGCGCCCTAAAGGGGTCGGTGGGGGGAGGTTTTAAGAGGTCAAACCGAGTTAGGGGATCTCCGGGACACTTCGCTATACCCCTCACTCCCTCGCATCGAGAACACCTCTCTCACACATTACAAATAATTACATAACAACGTAACTCAACATAAATATACAAACTATCGGGGGAAACATAAAGTTACTTAAAATTAAACACGTTAAGGGGACGATTCCGCGTGTCACATCAGTTTAATTAATTGCCAATAAAAGAAACTCTCTCCAGTGATTTGTTAGCTTGTAAATTCAATACATATATTATACATTTATATTAATATCTGAAATATAAGGTTATAAGACATTCAAATTATTTTATTTTTATTATTATTATTAATAATGTTATTGCAGCCATTAGGCTAAAATTTGAGAAAATCACATTTCTGAAGGTATTCTCGATAGGTTAACAAATATTTTAAACTTTCTTGTAGTTATTAATAGAATTTGAACAGAAACTGCCATTATATAAACATTTTATGATACATAATTAAAATATTTTATTTAAAAATTGCAAACCAGTAACTGTATATTTTTAAATCTTAAAAATACTCAAATTAGATTTTACCAGTGTTTTTAGTTGTAATTTAATTTTGGAAAAAATAACTTATATAATAGCAGTTTCTATTATCTTATTACATTAAAATGTTAAAGTTAAAATTAGACACGTTATAACGTTTGCTTATGGAGAGCTTACCTCCTCGCATAGTTGCATCATACGACGAGTGGACTCCAGGGACTGAAATTTTAAAAGTATTTATTAAATATTTGTTTAAAACATAGTACAATATACCCAGGTAATTGATACAATCTTCAATTAGGCTCCAATACGAGTTTTGTTTTTTATATATTAATAATATTTGTATTTGTAGTAATAGTAAAAATATGACTTACACGTAAACAAGCTATATTCTAAAAAAATAATACTCTTATATTTGAACCCCAATATTAAGTTTCAACTACATAAGATCAGCTTCACACTGTATCCCCCACACAGTAGGGTAGGGCAGAGGGAACCTAGCGTTAAGACAATCCGTTCCCCACTTTATTAAAGTTTAAAAGGACTTTCTTTTCGTAAATATTCATTTTTCACTATTTGTTTTTGTTATTATGCGTGCAAATATTCATTTGAGATTTGATATATTTTTTGTCAATATTTACCTCATCGGTCACCTGTCCGGAACGTAATTGGAGTTGTTCGAGCTCGCTGCGCGGCGCTCCATTTTCTGCTGGTGGCGTTGCTGAAGGCATCCTGAAACAATTATTGGACCTTTTATTTTTAGCATTAATGAAGGACGCCTTCGCGAGGCGTACGTTGAGCTTTGTATTTGTGTGTGTCTCTAAAAGTAAATTCCGAAAAATGTTTTAAAAATGAAGTTTATTATTAGAGACAAATAAAAAAGATCGATTTTGTTTTTCTTTTGGATCGCTTGTTACGTACATTTTTCCATTCTTCTACAGTGGCCCTAGCATCCACTTTTAATAGATAAACAGAGCATTAAGAATTAAGTATGTGACTCTGCTAGCAGTACGAGAGATATAGGCAGGTTCTAAAAAAAGCAGTATAAACCTGGATGGGTGACGTTGGACCTCGTTGACTGCATCTGGTTATACTCGCGACAATTAAATGTTTGAAACCCATATGCCAAAGTTTAAATTTAAATTACTTTTGCCTTCGTGGTATAATACCATTTCATGCCCAACACAAAATATTTAAAAAATTGTAAAAAATTTTTGAATGAACTAATGCATCATATGATTCTCAGTCTATCCTGTCCATTAAAATCGTCCTGTTAATTAAACAAGAACAGTAAATAATTAAATTCAAAAACAAGTATCTTTTTATTTAAAGTTATAAGAAATAAGGTTAATTTTACTAAAATTTATACTAATATAATAAAGCGGAAGAGTTTGTTTGTTTGTTTGTTTGTTTGAACGCTAAGATCTCTGGATCTACTGGTCCGATTTACATTGTTTTTGTTTTGTATGAAAGCTGCATTCTTCAGAAGTG